>REGO01000056.1:319850-333755 GCA_010120015.1 Rhombomys opimus | reverse complement strand
GAGGCGGGACCTGGGGCATCAACCCACATGCAATCAGACATGCTCTTCTCTGGGTCGAAAGCGGCTGACCCTGAGTGCAGTGCTTAGCCTCGCATCCTGAGCGTAACATTTTAGCTCCCATGCTTGGGGAGACTGTCCTGCTTCAATGGCTGTAAAGGCCTGAATGATCATGGCTGCATTACACTGTTGTGAGACTCTAATCTTGCATATACACCACTTTGGTTTCTTCTTTGAGCACAGCTATTAACAAATCGCAGACAACCTCTCTGAATGACCAACTACCAACTCTGCTTCTCAGGGTCCTAGCATTTATATACCTTCATAAACTATCTGCACCTGGCAAAACCACACCTCTGCCAACCACTTGGCAAATCATAGTCAGCTGCTTCAAAGCAGCCCCATATCCTCACACCTGGGATTTAAACAAACAAATAAACACATAATATTTCTCTGTCTTTGAAGAAACCAAAATTCCAGAATTCTCACTACACACCTCCCATTTCTCTAGGCTGAACTCCCTCCACCTAGAGTTTAGGTCCTTTCTTTCTGACTGCCTTTTGCAGTCAGAAAGAAACACTGGATAAGATTTTGACTTTCTGGCCCAAACAATAGGAAAGAAGACTGAGGGCCAATGAATTAAACATGCACATTAAGTCTACCGTGCTTCAAAAACAATGTGATTCCAAACAAAAAACTTGACACACAAGAGGATAGCAAGTCCACAAGGAGGCACTTGACACCGTTGTCATTAAGGAAATTTGAAATAATAACCCAGTGAGGCACCACAGTCAATATAGTAGCAACACCAGGAATAATAACAGGAAGCAAATGTTGAAAGTGATATGGTTGGAGGGTGAGATGATTCAGTTATTGTGGCAAATGGTTGGGCAGTTCCTTTGGTTCTTAAACAGTAACCACAGGACCCAGCAATTTGATTTTTATGTATATGAAAAAACAATTTGGGAGCCAGGTGTGGTAGTGCATGGCTTTAATCCCAGCACTCTGGAGGCAGGCAGGCATATCTGTGAGTTTGAGGACAGCCTGGCCTACAGAGCAAGTTTCTGGACAGACAGGGCCATATAGAGAGTTCCTGCTTTAAAAAGGTAATTTGAATACTGTTTTCAATTTTGAAGGAAGTCCTGTAAAAAATGAACCTGTGGGGCCAGCAAGAGGGTTCAGAAGGTGAAAGTGCTTGCCACCAAGTCTGGCAACATGGATTAGATCCCCAGAGCCCATATGAAAGAAGGAGCATACACACACGTGCACGCATATGCGCACACTCACGCATGCACGGGTACACAGGCATGCATGTGCACACACATATGCATGCATACAAGTAAATGCATTAAAAATGAGCCTGCATGTAAACTTTGTAGTTTTATTATTCACAATAGAGGATACAATGTCATATGATTATACTCTTAGCAATTGGGAGACTGAGTTAGGAAGAGTGTTAAGCATGAGGCCAGCCTGAGCTACGTAGACCATGTCTTGAAAAAACCAAGAGCTGCAGATATAATGCAGTGGTGCTGTGCTTGCCTATCATATGCAAGGCGTTGGATTTGATTCCAGCACCACCAAATATAACAACACAAAGAAAGTTCCAAATTGGGCTGAAGAGCTGGCTCATCAGGTAAGAGCACTGTCTGCTCCTCCAGATATCCTGAGTTCAATTCCCAGCAACCACATGGTGGCTCACAACCATTTATCCTGGAATCTGATGCCCTCTTCTGGCATGCAGGCATACATGTTTATAGAACACTCATAAATAAAATCTTAAAAAGTACCAAATGTTTATCAGTTTCATTAATGGATAAGCAAATTGGGGTATATGGAAATATGTTAAGGTAATGGAATATTTTCCAGTACGAAAAAAAGTAGTGAAGTTATTCATGCTTCAACATAGATAAAATTCAAATCCACAACAGTAAAAAGACAAATACAAAAGTTTAGGATATGTGTAGGCCCATGGAGACAGGAGGTAGTCTCCTTTGGGCTGGGGGGTGACTAAGTGGTGAGATTTCCTTTTAGGGGAGGTGAAAATGTTCTGGAACTAGATAGAGATGATGGGTAGACAGCACTATAAATGTACTGTCCTTCAACTACGTCAAAATGCTAATATTAAGTGCATTTCACCTTCATTTGAGAATAATATTTTGGAGGCTCAGAGCATTCGCTGCACTGCACAATCACCCACCACCCATGTCCAGCACACCCCATGTAACGCCAGCTCTGAGGGGATAAGGGTGCAGATAGGATCACTGGGGCTCGCTGGCTTCCAGAATTCCTGAGAAAAGGTGAGCCCCCAGTTCAGAGAGAGACCCTACCTCAAAGGAACAGGAGGAGAGTGATAAAGAAGCACAGCTGGTGGCCTCTTCTGGCTTCTCTGTGTGCACACATACATAATTATTAAAAAATTCTAACCTGTGGCAGAAATCTGATTAAGTATTAAGCCATTTGCTTCCAGCTAGTTACAGTCACAAAAGGTTAGGAGTAAAACATATAACCACCAATGGGCAGAGCACAGACCAAATAATATGGAAATATACCACATGGCAGTTTATAAATAGTTTGTATACATGATTAGATGCAGTCTTTGGAGACAATAACCACTAGATTATAAAATGTTTAATCTTACAAGCATCCAACCAAGTACACTGAATCCAAACAGTATTTTATGTTATTAAGGAAGAAACATCAATGTAGAAAAGGCATTTGATAACATTTAACACTATTTGTGATAAAATTTCTATCAAATAAATAGGAGTGGAGAGGAACTATCATAAACTGGTAAATGGATTGGACCAAAATCTGAATATAAAAATATAAAGTCGATTGGGAAAGTGTTTCAGTATTCATTCAATTAGGGATGAAATGACTATTTCAGATATTGCCATTCCTATGTTGTTCCTGACTAATGTAAGAAAAAATATAGACACATACAATATGATGAGAATATATACATATATGCTTCTAATCTGAGTATTCTGCCTGCTTATTTAGATGTAAAAATAGCAATATTTAATTTGCTGTAATATTAATCATATTATCAATAAATGCATTATTTTTCTGAGTATTTTTTTCTTAAAATTTGTTTAACATTTTATTTCACCTTTATTATGTTTTAACTTTGTTTCTATGTATTTTTATTATAATCATGTTGCATTATTCTAAATCTGTATATATAATTTATACATACATTTAAATGTATTCTTGGTAATATTTTACTTATTTATTTTTGTGAGACATGGTATTTAATGCAATACTGCTCACAATACATAAAACTCAGAATGGAGAACAGCACAAGATCAGCGATGACACAAAGGTGTAAGGAGGCTCCTGGGGTGGAGGGAGCACGGGAGGAGGATGGAGAGAGCGACAGAGGACAAGAAGACTGTACTTATAAAAAACAATAATGATGTGCTATAAGAGGTTAAATGGATATATTTCAGAAAAAGGACTGAACTTCAAAACCAGGTTGGAAAGGAATAGGTAAATTAGATTTCATTAGTATAAAATTAAAAAAAAAATTGCTGGGGCCTATTAGCTGGCTCACTGGGCAAAGGTGCTTGCTGACAAGACTGACTACAGAGCTCAACTTTGTGTCACAGTTCAAAACTGCAGGAGCACAGAAAGGACTCACTGTTCACTGGGGCAAGAGTCGGGGTAGCTGCCATCAAAAACGACCTACTATAAGCCACGTTCACATCCTGATGGTGCTTTCAGACTCTCCAGTGCATCAAAGGCACTTGAAACGGAGCGTGGTTACACGTAAATGTGTCCTGATGAAGGTCCAAGCCACATGGCCTCTGCTACTCAAGCTGTCATTTAAGTGTGAAAGCAGCCAAAGACAAAAACAAAATCCAAAAAAAACCTACAACAAAACAACAACCAAAAACGGCCCAGAGGCTAGGCTGCCGCTGTCTCTGTGGCCAAACCAGCCACCTCAGCATGCTAGCTGAGAATGGCGCTTGATGGCAAGTCCCTGGAATCCACATGGTGGAAAGGAGAGAGATGACGCAGGAAGTTGTCCCCTGGCCACATTGGTGGATATGTCCACCCCTACCTGCACACAATAAATACAAGTTTTTAAAAAATTCTGATGTGAAAAAAAAAATGGATGAAGGGAAAGAAGAAAACTGGTGTTAATCAGCAGAACTCAATGTGTGAACTTTGATTTTTCATGGTGGCTACATTCCAGAAAAGATGAGTGAAAATTAGTGAAAAATGCTGGAAGGCAACTGTCCAGATAAGTTCCCAAAGTGTTTAAGTTTGGGAGACAAGTGAAAGTTGACAGGATGAAATGATGAGCACTCAGCACCAGTGTTAGCAGTTATGAGCGCCATCAGCTCTGCTTCATTCACCACCCATTCTGCTTCCCCCTTCCGTTATCCTGATGCAAACGATACAATTTTAGCCATCAACGTTTTAGTATGAATCTTTCTAAATGACTTTTAAAACCATAATACATGATCATTATCACACCTAAAAGTGAATAATAATCCTTGCGTGTCCAATTATTCTTTTTCACAGGTTGCTTATTTTGCATGCATGCATGTATATGTGACTGTGTGCCCACAGGCCACAGGGCCAGTGTAGGAGTTAGGAAAGCTTGCTGGACTTGCATCTTTTCCTCCACTCTTTTTTGTTGTGAAGATGGAACTCAAGAGGTCAGACTTCATAGCAAGTACCTTTGCCTGTGAGCCAGCAGCTCTGAAATTCTTCCTCCTCCTCCTCCTCCGTCTTCTTTTCTCAAGACAGGGTTTCTCTGTGTAGCCTGGCTGTCCTGGACTCACTTTCTAGACCAGGCTGGCCTCAAACTCACAGAGATCTGCCTGCCTCTGACTCCCTGGGGGTGCTGGCATTACAGGTGTGCACCACTGTATCCAGTGAAATTATTCTTTAATATTTCTATTACACTTCCCTTTCCTTCTCTTTGGTTACAAAGTGTTATCTCACAACAGCCTTGTGTGTTTTCACATAGAGTGGGCTATCTCCAGGGCAGCAATGCTGTGCCTCTGTTTCCTGGAGGTCAGATTGCACACAGATTACTTACAGTTGCCTGGGGACCACCTGCTCCTTCAGTAATGATACTCAGTGCTTCTGTCTCTCTTTCTAAAACTGTGTCCATGTTTCTCAACATAGTATTTTTTACGTCAGTCACCTGACTCTTCACTGTAGACATTGTGCTGTTACTTTGACTTTTATTGTATTCCACCTGTATAGAAATGAAATAGAATAACAACTTCATTTGTATTAGTGAAACAGTATTGTCAAGGGCACATCTCACTTTTATAAGGAATCAACTGAGCCACAAATTGTCCTAGTCTTGAAAAACAGAAAAACAAACGAGGGGAGACAGAGTCCCACCAATGTATCAATGAGGATTGGGTGATTTTCTTTCAATGATTTATTTAATCATTCTAAAGAGAGACTTTACTTTTGGAGACATTTCATGTTCACTGTAAGGTACAGCTTCCTGGCTGCACCCTTGTTCCCACAGAGCAGTCTCTTTTACTATCAACAGCCTACACAGAGTGGAACATTTGTTACAGATGATAGGCCAGAGTCCAGTTTACACTGATGTGAACAGGATAGAAACTCTCAGCCAGTTTTAGGTGCAGGGAGTTCACTTCTTGTCCTTGGATAGAAGCTGGAAATGTCTTCTGATCTGCTGAAGAGCAGAAATGCCGTTAGTGCTGTGGACCTTAATTCCTTGACTGGTTTCTTGTTATCTTTCTCTTTTTGCCCAGCTTCCTGGAAGATACATATGAAGGTATGACCAAAATTCCACTCCAGATTCCTGGGATGAAGAGGCACACGGACATCTTGTGTATGGGTCAACCAGACTGACTAGCCTGCCCCACAAACCTCTGTAACTGGTCTTTTCCCATTTTGTGGGTTCTTCTTTCTTCCACCCTTCTCCACCAGTTCAACCCCCTAACACTCGATCTGACAGAAAAGGGGAGAAGTTGGAAAGGGGGCAATGTTATCAGCAGACCACTTCCTGCTGATTACAGGTGTCCAGCTCCTTGGGGCAAGTTTTTGATCTTTGCCATCAGGACATCTAATTTCTTCTTGTTGTTGTTTCCTTGTGCATGACTAATTAACAAAACAAGACCAACAGTGACCAACAGCAAAGAACAGCAAACAATACCCACCATCAAACAACAACAACCCACCTCACCTATTGGGGCTCTAGCATTTATCTACCTTCTAAAAAGTTCCAAAATTCCAAACATCACACAATCACAGAAACTAGCTGCAGCTGGCAAAATCATGCCCTGCTAGAGCACTGGACAAATCATAGTCAGCTGCTGTGAAGCAGCCCCACACCCAAACCTGGGATTAAAAGAAAAATATTCATATAATGTTTGTGTTTTTCAAAAAAAAAAAACAAAATTCCAAAATTCTCATTACATTTCCTCTCTTCTGTGTTAAGCCATTAATTGTGCTGGGTATAGTAGAAAATTATAAAGACTTTTCAATGAACTAAGCACTTTTTGGGTCAGTGACCAAGGTTTTCAGAAGACCTCTCCTGCTAAATTCTAATCTTTATTACTTTTGGTGGTATCGTAGCTTTCCATTTGCTGTGGAAATATAAACAAATCTGAATCCCCAAGGCAAAGCTTTTAATGCTAACACACCCTTATAGTATATAGACTGATTTAATTCCACAGTTTTTCTACAACCCAGTGTCTCTTGGTTGCTGTTCCTTTCTCATTAACATTCAAAAAATTAAGGTTAACAGAGCACTCTTTATTCTATCCCTGGGATCTTTATTCTTCCTTTTTGTTTTATAAACATTTCTTTTAAGATGCAATTAGATATTTCTAAAACTGCATGTCCTGTAGATTTGTGTGGTATACCCATAGTGTGGTTTATATCATAATATGCAAAAAATTGCTTCATCTTCCTAGATATATATGTGGGGGCATTATACATTTAAATTTGTACAGGTATCCCCATAATAAGCATTATTTTTAGTAAATGTGTGATTACAGAATCAGCCTTTTCAGAACTCAAAGCAGTTGCTCATTGAAACCCTGAATACGTGTCAATGGCATGGTGTACAAATTCTAGTTTTTAAAATTCTGCAAAATGAAACACATCTGACAGATTTCATTTTTTGGTACCCCTACGGTTATTTCCGGTGGGTAATGGAGTTTGGTTATATAAAGAATAAGTAGGACATTTTCTTGTAATTTCTTTGGCTTTTTGTCAAGTGACAGAAAACTTTTTCTTTAAACTTCTACTGTTAACAAGGTGTTTTCATGAAAATTTGAGGCTTCTAACACATTTTCTATTAAGAATTGGTCAGTTTATTTATTTCCTGTGCGAATGGACCTAGTAAGCCTGTATGAATCTGAATATGGGTAATATACAATGGATAGTTTCTATTTCTGATTGCCTGTTGCAGTTGCATAAATAACAAGTTAATTCTGAATTATCAGGAAAAAATCCAGCTTTTCTATATGTAAAACACATTGCATGTTGAAAATCAGTAATTAAGAAATTCAGAAAAAAATCTAATAATACCGTAAGAATTGCATGCAGCTCTGATTTTTTTTTTTTTTTTTTTTTTTTTTAGCTGAAGTATATGGGCTTTGAATTCCTTTGATCATTTTGTCTGACTTACGGCCTGTCGTTCTCAACTTATTTTCATCAGCGTAGAATGTAGGTTCTTCAAACTGGCATTCCTTTACAACAATTAGTTCTTTTTATAAACTAAGGATACTTGCTTTTGGGATATTTATTATTAAGTTCTCAAAAGTCACTACAAGCTCTTTACCAGTCTTCATTACCCATAATGACAGCATCTCAGCATTAGTATAAGGTACTATGAATTCTGATGGGTTTGTTACTGACAATTGACATAGTTTTATTTTACCCTTTATGATTAAATTAGAAGCCTTTTCTATGTAAGTTTTAAATTTTTTACTTCGTTTTTGTGCTAAGAAAATCCATTCCATAATACTATCTTCCCTTCCCATAATGAGCCCAATAGGAGAATGAGTTGAAGGTAAAATAGCCAAAATACCAAAATTTGGGATCTGTGCAATCCACATATGGATCTTACAGCCTTCCTACCAGAATTAACTCTTTCTCTGCTTCAACTGTGAACCATCTTGGACTGTGTAAGTCCAAACCTCCTTTTCACATTTGAAATTAATTACTTAACTTTTGAATAATTAATCCAATGGTAGGTCGTAGCCAATTAACACCTCCCATTAAATTTTGAAATTCATTAAGAGTTTGCAACTGATTTTTTTCTGATATGTACCTTTTGTGGTTAATTTTTTATTGACTTATTTTATAACCCAAGTAGATAATAGAATTTCCTCTCTATAGTTTCTCAGGAGCTATCTGTAACCTCCAGCATGGCAGAATTCTTTGTGTTTCCTCAAACATTTTCTCTGTCTGTGTCAGAATCAGCCAACAAAATATCATCATGTAATGGTAAATAACTGACTGAAGAAATTGTCTAGTGGTTGTTGCACAAAATGCTGACATTAAGTTGGACTGTTTAACATTTCCATGTGGAAGAACTTTCCACTGATATCTTTTTATAGGTTGACTATTATTATAGGTAGGTACTGTGAAAGCAAACCTTTCCCTATCCTGCTCATGGAAGGAATAGTAAAAAAAAGCAATCCTTTAAACCAGTTATGATCATAGGCCATGCCATAGGCAATACAGAAGGTAAGGGAATTTCAAGTTGTAAAAGACTCATTGGTTAAATTACTCTATTCACTGCTCTTAAATCTGTTAACATCCTCCGTTTTTATGATTTCTTTTTTATAATATCTACAGGAGAATTCCATAGGCTTGTAGACTCATCTATATGTTGAGCCTAGAACTGCCCTTGTACCAGCTGCTCCAGTACCTGTAATTTTTTCTTAGTTAAGGGCCATTGCTCCAGCCATACAGGCTTGTCAGCCAACCATTTTAAGAGTAGAGCTGTTGCTATATTCAGCATCCCCTATCCCCTTAAAAGTTTGAAAACGTAATCTCTGCTATGTCCTGTGTTTGGACAATGCACAGCCTGGGGTTGATTTTGATGACGTATATCAATACCTTGCCCAGGAGCATCTACTACGTCACTCCTTATTTCATCATGGGCTGTCTCTGGGATTGCAGGACTATTAATCTGAGTACCCTACTGTTATAAAAGATTCATTCAGCCATAGAAGGTGTTACCTTTTTTTTTTTTTTTTTTTGACCTTCTGATCCCACACATTTAACCCACTGCATACTTTCTTTTATCTGAGATAACTTTGAAATTCCTAGAAATTTTCGTATAAGCCTTTTGAGGTGGCCATTCTGAATTCCAAGATTATTGTGAAATGATAGTTACATGAGCTCCTTTTTTCCACCAAACCTTCTATTTCAATACAATTTACTTCTAACTTTAATTTTGGCCTCTGACCATTAACAACTGTTTGCGAGAACACGTTTTTCAGATTTTCCCAACCCTCCTGTGTTTTCTACTGAAGTGGATTTGCCTTTGAAGTAGGGAAACAGTAGCAGCTGAGCAGTTCTATCACCTTTGTTAAATTGCATTTCTCTTTTTACATAGGCCATAATTTTAGTTTGTCCTTTGAAATCCTCACCTATAATTTTTGGGTGCACAATAAATCCTTGGAAAGTCAGTCCACTCCTCCCCATGATCGTTCCTATTTTACCTGCTGACAAAGGACCATACACTGCAGTAGTTTTTTTTATACCATCGGATTTTTGGTGATAGTGTGAAATGTTTATCTGTGGCCAAGGCTAGAGCTGCATTGCCTGCAGTAGTATGCATTCAATCTGAACCACTTAGTTCAAGACTTTTTGCCTGTTATTTCCTGGCTGCCAAGAGGCAAATAGCATGTACTTTTTGCTCTGGAACCCTAAGCCTGTTTTCCCATGGTAAGAAATTGCCTTGGATATGTCTCTTAGACCTACCTCCATTGGTCCAGTGGAAACCCTTGGCACATTGCCTGCCCACCTCTGGAAGCCTAGGCCTTTTTTCTGGTTTACATATTTAAGAAGAAGAAGAAAAACAACAAAAAAAAAAACCCAAACATTGCCCTTAGAGATGCCTTGTTCACAATTTGGTTGGAAATGACCGAATTTTCCACAATTAAAGCACTGAACATTTTTAGGTCTGAGACCTTTAGTGGCTTGGTCACAGTCTCCTTGTAAATGATCACATTTCCCAAAATTGAAGCACCAGGCATTTTGATATCAGACAACTCTAGCTATAGCTTGACCTATCTTAGTAGAATGGTATGTGTTAGAACTGATATCAGTCATATCCCTTATCCACTCGACCACAGGCACAGTCTGTACCTTTAATGGTTTAATAACAGTTTTACAGGTGTGTGCTACCTCGCCCGGCTGATTTAATAACAGTTTTATAGTCAGTATTTGCATTTTCACACACCAAGGTTTCTATCAACACCTGCCTTGCACCAGGGTCTAATACGGCTTTGTTCACAGCTGAGACTAATCTTTGTTAAAAAAAAAAAAAAATAAAATAAAATTCAGTGAAGACTTCTCCAGAGCCTTGCATATTCCTGGGGTCCTCAACTTTGTCCCAAGCCTTTAAAGCCACGAAGCAACATTGTTTTATAGTAGTGTCACCAAATTGATTCTGCTCTTGTCTATCAAAGTACCACTCTTTGCCTAGCAACTGATCCCCTCGATCTATTTCACTGTTCAATATCTGCAGCTGCTTCTCTCTACCATGTTAACCATTATAATTGTAGAATGGTATCTACTGCAGTGGTCACCAACCCCTTCCAGTCTTGGGGAATAATTCTACTTTGAATAGCCCAGTTATTTAGAATTTGTTTCACATAAAGCGAGTGTATCCCATATAAAATCATAGCCTCTTTAAAATGCCTTAAATCTATAATTTTTCATAGGCCACCATCCTATGTCATCATAACCATGTTCCTCACTATTAGCAAGCTGATGATGGTGATCTCATAACCCTTGGTTACCCCTCCTTCCACTCTGGCAACACCTTTATCTCAAAATGGGCTGTTTCATCAGACTGTCCTCCCACTTTTTCATCTTTTCTCTGACCTGACCATCCTCTGGTGCAGTTTCTTTCCCTCTTCCTCCCGTGAGAAATTCCTGCTCTATTGCTTAGTCACCAGGACTGAGCCTTTTTGTTTTCCCTTTTCTGGGGCTCCTCAGCATCCCTGTGCTTCCACCTCCACCTGCAACTTTTTCCAGTTGCTCAGCCATTCTCCCAACCTGTTTTGAAACAGAATATAGGAAGGAAAAAAAGAAAAAAGAAAAAGAAAAATTAGAAAATCTCCTCTGGGAGCAAAGTGGGGGATATCCCAACAGTATCAGCTGCAATAACCTTTTTTGCTGGTGTCTTGAAAAAAAAATTATCTATCCCTATGTCCTGTGCCATTTTCTCCATGGCATTTGAAATCAAATTTCTGATTCTGCTTAGCCCCATGTCTGGGAACTACTTGTAACTGGTCTTTTACCACTTTGTGGGTTCTTTTTTCTTCCACCCTTCTCCACTCCTTTTCCCCTTTCAACCCCCAACCCTAGATATGAGAGAAAAAAAGAATATAAAGGAAAGGAAAGATACCTTTGAATAATGTAAGGGGTCAGAAAGGGGGCAATGTCATTGTTAGACTTCTTCCTGTTGATTAAGGGTGTTGAGATCCTCGGGTAAAGTTTGATCTTTGCCTTCAGGATATCTGATTTCTTTTTGTTGTTTCTTCTTCGCATATGACTACTAAACAAACCATAACCAATAGCAACCAACAATCAATCTTCCATACCTCTTAAGGTTCTAGCATTTATATATCTTTTGAAAAGTCCCAGAATTCAAAATGTCATGCAATCACAGAAACTATCTGCAGCTGGCAAAATCATGCCTCTGCTGGAGTATGAGGCAAATCATAGTCAGCTGCTGTGAAGCAGCCCCATATCTCCACAACTGGGATTAAAACAAAAACATATTCTTATAATACATGAGACAGGATTTCACTCTGTAGCCCTGACTGTCTTGGAACTCACTCTGTAGTTTAGGCTGGTCTCAAATTCACAGAGATCCGAGTCTCTGCCTCTAGAGTTCTGGGATTACAAATATACACCACCACTGCTTGGCTATTTCTGTGTTTTTTAAAGAAACAAAAATTCCAAAATTCTCACTACATATCTCAATCAAACACAAACAAACAAAGGGCTCATCAATTCCTAGACAATTTATCTAGGAACTCTGCTTCTTTTCTCTTAACCTCACCTTCTTGTTCTCTCACATCAATTAACTTAGAGAGAACGCCTCTCTAAAATTCAGCCTCCTGTTACCTATTACATTCATTCTTCAAGTTTGGGAGAGAAAAGACCAAATATATACTGGCTTGGAGTGGCTTTGGTGGCTGTTGATCACCTCAGATTCTGGCAACCCAAGTTATGCTCACCTGAGGCAAGAAAGCCTCAGTCGCTTTCAGTGATACCCACTTCACCCACATAAGTCAGTTCATCCTTAGTGGTGGACATTGGTTAGGTTTGGACAAACATATAACCATTATTTTAAAAATAATATTGAACATATTTTTAAAATTTTATTTTATGTGTATTTTGCCTGCATTTGTGTGTGTGTGTGTGTGTGTGTGTGTGTGTGTGTGTGCCTGGTGCCCTTGGATACCAGAAGAGATCACTGGATCCCCTGGACCTAGAGTTATGGACAGTTGTGAACTACAATTTGGGTGCTAGGAACTACACCTGAGTCTTGCAAAGGCACCAAGTGTTGCTAACATTGAGCCATCTCTCCAGCCCCAATAAATCTATTATCACAGTATTATTCAGAATAGTTTTATGTCTAGCAAAACACTCTGACCTCCTACCTGTTCTTACTATTTAGTCCCCAAAGTCCTGGAAAGCACTGCTACGCTCATGTGCACAGTGTGATGATTTCCTGAGTGTCACATAATTTGAACAGAAGAGAATCCAGCTTTTTCACATTGACTTCTTTCACTTACTAATGTGTGTTTTAGGTTCTTCCATCAAAAATAACTTATGTGGTTTTACCTGAAATTTTCAAATAACTATGGCAACATAAAATATTCTGAAACAGGACTTCATTCCTGATTTTGCATAGGAGAAATTTTTGAACAGACAAGTCTGTAACTGATACGTCATTTCATAGCTTTTTTTATTTTCATTCATCTTTAAATGCCCCAACTTCTTTGGCCTATAGAGGGACATCTTAACACTGGCATTAGCAACTTGACTCCCCAAACCCTCATTTGTTTGGCTGCCAAGTTTCCCATCTTCACTGCTATTTAATAGCTAAGAGCATTACTTTTCTTCCTTCCAGTGATTTTTGGCTTATGCTCCTTGCTCTCAGGATAGACAGGTCCCTGGTAGAGACTGTTATTACTAAGATGTCACCTGGTGATGATGCTTTTGCAGACTGAGAAATACCTCGTTTTCTTTTTGTGTTTGATTTGGACTTTATTTTTTAATTACTGCTTTGGTCTAGCATACAAAGTTGGGTTTCATCATAGCATCTTCACACGTGTGTCATTATGCTCTGTTATTATTCATTCTCTTCCCTCATTAGCCTCTCATCTCCCCTCTGCACCTCCAGCTAGTTTCCTTTCTTCTCCTTCCATGAGTCCCCCTTTCTGATTTGCTTTCCTGTTTTTACATGTATTTAATTGCCCTTTCTATACCCTCCTCCAGGAAGATCTTTTCCTTCCCCTTTATGGTTCCCTTTCTAGTGGCTGTAAACATATATATGTAAATAGGTCATTTTCCTGAGATATGTGTTTTTTTTTAAGTTTTAAACTACATTTTTCTTTTTATTTCTTCTTTTCTCCTCCTCTCCTCTAATCCTGTTCCTCTTCCTCCTCCTTTTTTTTTTTTTTTTTTTTTTTTTTT
>REGO01000056.1:262888-319840 GCA_010120015.1 Rhombomys opimus | reverse complement strand
AAAGGTCTCACTATGTGGCCTTGGCTGTCCTGGAACCCATTTTCTAGTCTAAGCTAGCCTCAAACACAAGAGCTCCACCTGCTATTGTTTGATCTATGTTCCTCCCTTTTAGATCAGGTGTTCGCTGGATTACTCTTTCAGGCATGTTAAGAGTCTTCCTAACTTTCCTTTGCTCTCTATTTCTCTCATGGAATTTACTTTTTTCTTTCTTGCTCTGTGGTATTCACTTAGGAATCTTCTGTTAGCTCGTTGTTTATGAGGTCCCTTAGATTATGCTTTTCTTTTCTTTTTTTTTTTCCCCTTTTTTTTTGGTTTTTCAAGACAGGGTTTCTTTGTGTAGTCTTGACTGTCCTGGACTTGCTTTGTACACCAGTCTGGGCTCAAACTCACAGAGATCTGCTTGCCGCTGCCTCCCTGAGTGCTGGGATTACAGACACTCAATACTATGCCTGGCTTTAGTTGGTGTTTTTCTTGAAATGTCCTATTTTTTCTGTCAATTTAAAAAGATATTTAAAAAATTTAATTAAAAAATACTTTTTGAGTCAGGGTCTCTCTATGTAGTTCTTACTGGCATGGGACTTGTTACGTAAACCAAGCTGTCCTCAAACTCAGAGAGATCTGCCTGCCTCTGCCTCCAGAGTTCTGGGATTAAAGGTGTGTGCTGCTACCATTCCCTGCTTAAAAGATACTGGTTACAGATATAATAATCTTGATAGCAAGATATTTACTTTCACAAGAAATATATCAGTGCTTTTTTTTTTAGCATTGAAGATTGCTTATGATATTATTCTGATTGTCTGCCATTGTAGAAGAGTTAGTGTTTTTTGCTTTAAGCTTATTTTTTCAAACAGTTATAGCCTTCAAATTTATTTCTTTGCTTTGTATTTCTGACACCTTGACTATGAACTGTGGTGAAACTCTTCTAGTTATGCCAGCAGGGTTCTAAATGCTTCTTTGTTTTTGAATGTCTTTCTTTATAGTTGGGGAATTTCTGCTATAAATTTCACTGAGCAGATTTTCTACGCCTTTACCATTTATCTTGGCTCCTTGTGTCTCATAGCTTCTTGGGTTTCACTTACAAAACAATTTTATTGTATTTATTTATTGAGTGTATGTGCCCATACATTCACATCACAGTATACATGTGAAGATCAGAGCAAAATTTGCAGGAGTCAGTTCTTCCCTTTTACTGTGTGGGACTGGGCTCCAGCTCAGGCTTGCAGCAAGTACCTTTACTTGCTGAGCCATGGTTTGGCTTCTTGGTTGAACTTAGAGCTCTTGGAATATTATGGTTATTTATGTGTTTGTTTATTTATTTTCCTTTACTGATATTTAAATGTAATTCATTAGCTTGGTCTTCCATCCCAAATATTCTTTCTTCTGCTTGGTTAAGTGTATAGAGGATGCTTTTTTCACTGTATATTTAATTCATTGAGTTTTTCATTTTAAGATTTCTACTTTTTCCTCAAAATATCATTTTCTTTTGCTCAATTTTTATTTCATATTGCTTTCTTATCATTCTGTTGTCTTTTTATTCTATGGTGTTGACTTTCCTCTTCAGTCCTGGACTTAGTTTACTTGCTTGTTTTTAGGTCATTTAACACTTTTTTTTTTAACAGAACATGTTTGAACTCTTCATTTGGCATTTTACTCATTTCAATGTCTTTGAATTTGGTAGATGAAGAATTAGGATCTTTGGGATCCTTTGCCTTGCTTTCTCATGTTTCCATGTTTTTATTATTGCATCTATTGACCTGAATACTTTCTTAGTTTCTGTTTCTGTTGCTGTGACAGAATACTCTGTCAACAGCAGCGTAAGGGAGGAACCTGTTATTGACGTGCAGACCATCGTGGGGATAAATCAAAGTGGCAGGAGCTTAGAGCAGCTGGTCATAGTCAAGAAGGAAAGATCATGTTAGTGCAAAGTTCACTATTTCCATTTTATACCATCCAGGACCTCCTGCTGGGGACTAGTCTCAGCCAAAGTCAAATGGTTCCCTACTCCACAGCAATGAGCTAGTCAATCCCCACAGGTCCTGAGGCCCCCTCTCTCAGGTGACTCCAGGGTTTGTCCAGTTGACAGCCTGATGATTATTTCTTCCTTCTCCTACTTCTGAAGGCTCAACTGTGAGTATTCCCACTAACAGTAAATCAAACCACAGAAGCTGCAGAAACACCCTGGAAATCAGTTATAGCGCATTAATGCATGACCATAAAACTGAAAGTGGTAAATTTTGGAAGGTGAAGTCAAGAACTCTCGAGAGTAAGCATGGAAGTAGCAAATGAATGGCACCGAGGAAAGAGACAGGGTAAGGAAGAACTGGAGGAGAAGCAAAGTTACATAGAAGAAAGGAGAAAGAAGCAGTGTGGAAAATAAAGCTATGAAGAAAAAGAAAAAAGAGCAAGATGTTAGAAAAAAAAAAGGAAATGCAAGTAAATGTTTTCCATAATAAAAAATTCAAAAACAAAATTATATACCTCTAAGAAGTGGAATAAGACATTAACAATGAGACAGTATTAAAAAAAAAAAACCAGCAAAGTAAAGCCAACATATGGCTAAATGTGTGTGTATGTGTAGAGGCAGGGGCAAGGAGGGAACACACAGTACAAAAATAAATATGAACCAAATAAAATATAAGTGTTGCCCCCAAATGAGGACTATGTATAAACAAAATTGGATGACTATGCAAAGGGTAATAAAAGCAGAAAATAACATAACATCTATAGGACTGTTCACTATTCTTATTTCATCAGAGAAATTCAAATCAAATCTACTTTGATATTCCAGCTTACACCAGTGAGAATGGCTAAGATCAATAAGACAAATGACAGCTCATGCTGGTGAGGATGCGGAGTAAGGGGAACACTCATGCATTGCTGGTGGAGGGAAAACTTGTAGGACAACTATAGAAATTGATGTGGAGGTTCCTCAGGAAACCAAGAATCAATCTACCTTGAGATCCAGCTGTACCACTCTTGGGCACATAATCAAAGGACTCTACATCCTATAAGAGAGACACTTGCTCAACCATGTTTATTGCTGCTCTATTCATTGCATCCAGAAATCAGAAATAATCTAGATGTCCTTCAGTAGATGAATGGATAAGGGGTACATCTTCTATAATGGAACATTACTCAGCTATTAAAAAATGAAATCATGAAAATTTCAGGTAAATGGATGTTCATAAAAAGAAAAAATCAACCTGTGAGATAATCTAAACCCAGAAAGACAAATAGTATGTATATATTCCCTTATATGTGGATCTTAGCTGTTAAGTTTTCGATAAGTGGGGTACAATCCATATAACAACTGAGGCTATTTAGAGAGTAAGGTCAGATACATCTCCCTAGGAAGGGGAATATAGTAGATAATATGGAAGAATGTGGGGGGGGGAACCTGGAATAGGAGGCTGGAATGGCAACAGGGGGAGGATAATATGGGAAAGGACAACTAAAACTAAAGGCCATTTGAGGGGTTGTATGGAAACCTAATATAGAAGAATCGCCTTCAAATGTATACACATATGAAAGAAATCTAAATGGAATAACCAAATAACAGGAGAGCCAAAGCCCCAGTTTGACATCCCTTGCCACCAAGTGAAACCTCCAGTGCTGAGAATGCATTACATCTAATTGAGTTGTTGGCCAAAGGGGCCTATGGAAATACCCAAGCAACCTAGGATATTGGTTGCTGGAAGGTACAGTACCAAAGCAAGGGACACACCAACCTAGCTACAAAGCCTTTGATCTCCAAAGGTGACCTGCCAGCAGATCTGCTGCTGCAACAGTGGTACAAATGTGCTGGGAGTAACCAGCTACTACCTAATTGGATTAAAGCCCATTCCATGAGGTGGAACCATGCCCAACCCTGTTTGGGTGGCCAAAAACCTGAGACTAGATAGGACAAGGACTAGGAGAAAACGAAATACTACTTACTGTTCGGCTAAAGGATGTAACAGCAAAACAGCTAACAATACTGACATAGATCAGTATCTCACTCAGCCACCATCAGAGAAGATTCCTCCTGCAGTAGGTGGGAATAAATATGGAGACCCACAACTGGACAATGTACAGAGAGGGAGAGACCTTGGGATACTCAGTCTTGAATGGTATGTTTCCATCAAATCCTCATCCTCAGGGCTCAGGGAACTATGAAGAAGAGGAGGCAGAGAGATTCTAAGCACCAGAAGGAACAGAAGACAGCAGGGAAACAAGGCCTTCTAGAAGGAAGTGATGCACACACCAACTCACAGAAACTGTGGCAGTGTGCACAGAGCCCGAACAGGTTTACGCTAAACACGGTTCTAGTTCTGAGAAGGGAAGTGGACACAAGACTCCATCCTAAGCCCAGAAGCTAGCTCCAATTGACAGCTGCTCAAAATGGAGAAATTAGTTTTATCCGATGGAGTTCCGGTGCATATACAAACCTCACTGAAGGGCAGCCTCATGCCCAGCAGCAGGAGGTAACACAAAACGAACTGGACTGGTCAGATTCCCTCCCCATCCCAAGACCTAGATTGTACCTGCTGGGGTCACTCATGTTTAACCTGGGGAGGTGTGCCTCCGCATGCATTGGGAACGTGGGAAGCAAGCAAAATACTGTGGTAGCACAGGAGGATCTACCTGTCTTCTTCCAAGACCTCTTGAGTATTCTCACCCTGTTGGAGGAAGGCAACAGTGCATATCATCCTTCGGAACTGTGGGTGCTACAGCAGTAAGTGATCGGTAGATGGTTCTAGAACTTGCTCTGGCTCAGAATTATCAGATTTCAGAGTAATTTTCATGTGATGAGATCTGTTCCTGATCATGAAGAGTCCTGGTCCCCTGCCACCGGTACTCTTTGCCAGTCAGTGTTCAACCTCAAACTCCTCCCCTTGTGGTTGTTCCCTGATCCTAGGCCCTCATGGTAGTTCATTTTCAACAATCAATTCTCTCTCAAGGTGTTGCACAGAAACAGTGTGACAAAATGGGAATACTCTGCTGCTCACTCATGGCCAGGGGAAAGCTGCCTCCCTACCGTCTGCAGCTGGGACAGGCTGGGAGAGCGGTGGGCTTGTCGGGACTGCCATCTTCACCTGGCTTCCCTGCGAGGCAGCGTCCCTTGCTACTGTTAGCGAGCTTCACGGTCAAGGCTGTGTTCCACTCACTTCTCTATGTCACGTGTGTTTTCTGACCCTTTCTGGTGTCTTCTGGTGGCTTCCTTTTTGGATTTCTGTTCTTTCTAACTTTCTATGGGGTAAGGTCTATTTTTTTCCAGTTTTGACTCTCCTCTTCATGGGCTCACACAGCATTAGCCCATAGTCTGCCATGTTTGCAGGGAATCCTCATGTGTTCGCAGGGAGTCCTCACGTGTTTTTTTGTGGTTTGATAGCTCACATGTGAATAACATCCCAGTTTGGATGTTACGTGGTATGTTTTTCCAGCCATCTACTGAGGGAAAACTCAATTGTTTCCAATTTATACAATTATATATAGAAATGATAGACACAGCCACATATAGGCTTTCACATAGTGATATTTTCAAGTTATTTGGTAAAATGTCAGTGAGAATTGTTAATTTAAAAAATTGTATTTATTCCTTAGGTTTTTTTTAGGGAGAGCATGCAGCCATGGCACAAATGTGGAGGTCAGAAGACAATTTCCAGAAGCATGAGCGGCACGGACAAGCAGATACGGGATACAACTGTGTACCACACTAATATCATAGGTCAAACCATAACCAGAGGTCTCCAATATCAAAATGCCTGGGGCTTTGATTTCGGAAAATATGGTCATTTACAAAGAGACTGTGACCAAACTGCTAAAGGTCTCAGATCTCAAAATGTCAGCGCTTTAATTGTGGGAAATTTGGTCATTCACAACAAAACTGTGAAGAAGGCATCTTTAAGGGCAATGATTTTTCTAAATATAAACCAAAAAGAAGGCCTAGACTTCCAGGGATGTATAGGTGATGTGGCAAGGGTTGTCCTTCTACCAATGAGCATGGATACAAAACAGATATTCAAGGTGATTTCTTGCTGTTGGGAAATGGCCTTGGGGGCCTAAATCAAGGCCTTGCAGCAAAAAGTAGAAGCTGTTTCAGCCGAGGAATGACAAGCAGACTGAAAAACCTCCCTGCAGCACTGGGGATTTAATGCACACTACTGCAGGCACTGTGGCAACATCTTACTCTATCCCCCACAGATTCAATGTTATAA
The DNA here is from genome assembly GCA_010120015.1 of Rhombomys opimus. Classification (NCBI taxonomy): domain Eukaryota; kingdom Metazoa; phylum Chordata; class Mammalia; order Rodentia; family Muridae; genus Rhombomys; species Rhombomys opimus. The sequence goes on along the minus strand of REGO01000056.1, from coordinate 313,643 downwards.
AACAGTTACTGGAGTTTGTCCTCAGGGACTGTTGGGAAACCCTGCTGCTAAGGCCACAGCCTGCCATTGCAGAAAAGCCCTGAGCTCAGTGAAATGGAGGACTCTTCTGTCGGCAGGGCTCCCTCTTCTCTGCCTGGTCTGGGGAGCCTGAACCCCCACACCTTCTACCTGAGGAATGTCCCATAGTCCTTAGGGAAATTACAGCTCCAACTCCCTTTCTCCTGGGGGAACCTGCTCAGAAAGCACCTGTGATTCCTGGAATGCCTGTCCATGTCAATGAGGCATTTCAGTACCGTAAGCCCCCAGCCAATGGCACTGACTCACTTCTTCACACCTAATAAAATTGATCTGCCTCCCCATGCTGTGGGGAAGAGTGGATCGACTTCCAAAGGATTAATTGTGCATCCGAGAATTATAGATGCAGATTTAAAAGGAGAGATTGAAATTATGGCCTATGTAAAGAAGAGAAAATGCTCAGCTGCTACTGTTTCTCTACATCAAAGGAAAAGTTATTTTAGTAAAAAACCAAACCAAAACAAAACCCAAAAACCAAACCAAACCAAACCAACCAACCAACCAACAACCAACCAACCAACCAACCAAACAAACAAACAAAAAACCAGGAAGGTTTGGAAGGTCTGAAAAATATGTGTACTAGCAAACAGTTGTTGATGATCAGAGGCCAAAATTAAAGTTGCAAGTAAATTGTATTAAAATAGAAGGTTTGGTGGATATAGGAAATGATGTAACTATCATTTCACAAAAATATTAGACTTCAGAATGGCCACTTCTAAAGGTTTATACCCAAGTTTCTAGGAATTTGAAAGTTAGCTAAAACAATGTGTGCAGTGGATTAAATGTGTGGGATCAGAAGGTCAAAAAAAAAGTTATTCAGTCTATGGCTGAATGAATCTTTTATAACAATAGATTAATAGTCCTGCAATCCCAGAGACAGCTCATGATGAAATAAGGGGTGAAGTAGTAGATGCTCCTGGGGAAGGTACTGATATATGTCATCAAAATCAACCCCAGGCTGTGCCAATTGTCCAAGCACAGGTCATAACAGGGATCAAGTTTCCAAATTTATAAGGGAGGAGGGGATGCTGAAATACCAATGACCCTAATTCTTAAAATGGTTGACTGACAAGCCTGTGTGGCTAAAGCAATGACCCTTAACTAAGAAAGCCGGTTAAAAGGGCAACTGAAGGCTCAACATATGGAAGAGTCTACCAGCCCATGGAATTCCTCTGTGTTATAAAAAAGAAATCAGGAAAATGGAGGATGTTAACAGATTTAAGAGCAGTGAACAGAGTAATTCAACCAATGGGTCTGTTACAGCCTCAAACCTTTACCTTCTCTATCACCTAAGGCATGGTCCATGATTGTAATTGATTTAAAAGACTGCTTTTTCACTATCCCCTTTCATGAACAGGATATGGAAAGGGTTGCTTTCATAACACCTACTTACAATAATGCTCAACCTGTAAAACGATATCAGTGGAAAGTTCCTCCACTGGGAATGTTAAACAGTCCAACTTACTGTCAATATTTTGTGCAACAACTGCTAGAAAGAACTTGTAAGAAATATTGTCAATCCATTATATACCATTACATGGATGATATTTTGTTGGTTGATTGTGACACAGACACTTTAGAGAAAATGTTAAAGGAAACACAAAGAATTCTGCCATGCTGCGGATAAAGAGTGCTCCTGAAAAACTACATAGAAGAGATTCTATTATCTACTCGGGTTTTAAAATAAGTCAATAAAAACTTCAACCACAAAAGGTATAGATCAGAAGAAATCAGTTGCAAACTTTTAATTTTCAAACATTAATGGGAGATATTAATTGGCTATGGTCTACCACTGGATTAGTTACTCAAGAGTTAAGTTATTTATTTCAAATGTTACAAGAAGGTTTGGACTTCCACAGTCCAATATGGTTAATGGCTAAAGCAGAGAGTTAACTCTGGTAGAGCAGAGACTGTAAGATGCATATGTGGCATGCAAACAAATTTGTTTGTATTTTGGTTATTTTGCCGTCAACTTATTCTCCTATTAGGCTCATTATGCAAAGGGAGGATAGAATTATGGAATGGATTTTCTAAGCACACAAAAAAGTAAAAAAATTAAAGAGATAACATAGAAAAAATGTCTTATTTAATCATAAAAGGTAGAGAAGAAGACTAAGTCAACTGTCAGTAATGAACCCAGCAGAAAACATAGTACCTTATACTAATGCTGAAATGATGTCATTATGGGTAATTAATGAAGACTGGTAAAGAGCTTGTAGCAACTATTTGGGAGAAATTAATAGTAAATATCCTAAAAGTAAGCATCTTTAGTTTATAAAAAGAACTAATTGGAGTCTCCCATGTGTTGTAAAGGAATGCTAGTTCATGAAGAACCTACATTCTATACTGATGCAAATAGGTTGAGAATGACAGGCCATAAGTCAGACAAAATGATCAAAGGAATTCAAAGCCCATATACTTCAGTTAAAAAATCAGAGCTGTATGGTATTAATACATACTCCTGAATCTCTTAATATAATTACTGACTCTCAATATGCAGGAAGAGTTGTTCTGCATATAGAGCATGCTGAATTTATTCTGGAGAATTCAGAATTAACCTTGTTATTTGTATAGCTGCAACAGGCAATCAGAAATAGAAACTATACATTGTATGTCACCCATATTCAGTTTCATACAGGCTTACCAGGTCCACTGGCACAAGGAAATGAAAAAAAGTTAACCAATTATTAACAGGAAATGTGTTAGAAGCCTCAACATTTCACAAAAAAACACCATTTTTTAACAGTAAAGGTTTAAAGAAAAAATTTTCTATCAGCCTGCCACAAGCCAAGAAAATTATAAGAATATGTCCTACTTGCTCTTTGCATAAATAAACTCCATTACCTGCTGGATATAACCCTACAGGTACCAAAAGAAATGAATCTCAGATAGATGTGTTTCATTTTGCAGAATTTGGAGTGTTAAAGTTTGTACACTGTACTGTTACATATTCATGGTTTCAATGGATAGTGGCTTTGACTTCTGAGCAGGCTGGTTTTGTAATTATACATTTATTGGAAGTAATGTCTATTATGGGGATACTGGTACAAATTAAGACTGACAATTCCTCCGCATACATTCTAGTAAGATGACACAATTCTTTGCATATTACGATATAAACCACACTATAGGTATACCAAACAGTCCTACAAGACAAGCAGTTTTGGAAACATCTAATCACACCTTAACAGAAATGCTTATAAAATAAAAAAAGGAATAAAGACCTCGAGGTACAAACTAAATAGTGCTCTGTTAACTTTAAATTTTCTTATTTGTTAATGAGAAAGGAACAATAGCAGCCAAGAGACAGTATACTGGGTTATAGAAAAAGACATGGAATTAAATCGGTCTATGTATTATAAGGATGTATTAACATAAGAACGGAAATCCACAAAAGTTTTTATTGGGGATGTGGTTTTGTTTATATTTACACAGGAAATGAAAAACTCTGGATACCATCAAAACTTAGATTAGAATTGAGCAGGAGAGGTCTTCTGAAAACATTGGCCAGTGACCCAAAAAGCATTTAGTTCGTTGAAAGTGTCTCTGTTTATAATTTCTCATTACACATTTAATGGCTAAAAACTGAGAAAATGTAGAGAGAATTTTGGAATTTTGGTTTCTTCTTTAAAAACCCAGAAATATTGTTAAGTATATGTTTTCACTTTAGCCCCAGGTGAGGGGCTGTGGGAATGATCTGGACTGTCCGCAGCAGCTGAGTATTTTTTGCCTCGTGCTCTACCAGAATCGTGGTCTTGCCAGCTGTTTCTGTGATTGCGTGATGTTTGAGATTTTGGGAACTTTTCAGAGGGTATATAAATAAGTAGGGCCCTAAGAGTAGGGTTGGTTGTTGTTGGTCACTCAGGGAGGTTGGTTGCAGTTTGTCAGTAGTTATGCTCAAGAAAGAAAGAAAATCAGATTCAAGGATTTTGATTTCTATCTTTCTCCCTACTTTCTACCCTTTCTCTCCTATCTAGTGATGGCAGTGGGGTGGATTAAAGAAGAACCCACAAAGTAGCAAAGATCAGCTACAAGCAAAGAAGAAACAAGAAACTAGTTTCAAGAATTTTTCCCTTTCTCTCTCTCCTTTATCCTTCTTTCTCTCCTATCTAGTGAAAGGGCGTAAAACCAGGGGGATAAAGGGTGAGAAAAATAACCCACAAAGCAGCAAAGGCAAGCTACATGTATTTGTGTGCCTGCAGGAGATTTTGTGCAAGCGTGTGCAGGTACCTGCGTGTGTGACCAGAGAGGAATGTGTATGTGTAACAAGCAAATGAATGCCTCAGACCCTTGGGAACTGGCAACTGTGGTCTTTCCTTACTCATGTTTACAGTCCAAAACAGTTCCCCTACCAACACCTCCTACTGACACTAGCTAACTCCTCACAGCCACACTGAAGTTCTGGGTTGCTGCCTCATTGGTGCCACTCCATCACAGAGAGTGTGTCCCTTCTCATCCTAGTTTTTCTGTATGCCTATCTGTGTGTCTGTCTTTTCTTCATTCCTTCATCTCTGGAGTCAGGTTTCCAGGGCCAACCTGATGCAGCAGTCATGGGGGCAAGAAGAGAGTGTTAGATCCTCTGAAGCTGTATATTATAGGTATGTCTTTTATTTATTTATTTTTAATATAGGGATTTTTATATTTACTTTGTTAACTTTTATACAAGTATTTAACTTTTGGGTGAAAAATGTAAATAATATTGTTCTTAACTTTAAACTCCATTTGTTTGTTGTTGGCTAACTTTATAGTACTCTGTAACCCAGGTATACATACCTGTAGGTCCAAGAGTGTTTTGGCCAATTCTTTTTGATTTCTTGTACAGTCATGTCATCCCCAAACAAAGCCCATTTTAGGTCTACCTCCCAGTTTGCATATCTCCTATTTTCTTACCTGCCTTTATGCACTGGCTATGACCACAGCAACAGTGTTGGGAAGTAGTGATGAGTGGGGCATAGGAAAGGGTAGCTACATTAGAATAACTGTGAAAGTGATGAAATCAGAATCTACAAGACAAAATTGTAATAGTTTTTATATTTTAAAAAAAGTGGGAAAAAAAATGAGAGGACATGAGGCTAGGGCGAGGCTAGGGCAAAGCTAGGGTGAACTCCAGGGTTGGGGGAGGCTGATCAGAGAGGAGTTATGGGAAGAGATGGGGAGGAATATGATCCAAAGACATTGAGTTCATGTATTAAACATTTCAAAGAATTGATGAATATTATATTAAAAATGAGTAGAGAAGATCTTTTGAAGGATGGCTCGATAGCACAGATGTGCAAAAGTGTGCATCTGGCCATTTAAACACTGAATAAAAATGTTTTAAAAAATATTTTGAAAGCTAGGTATGGTGGTGCACACCTTTAATCCCAGCACTCAGGGAGGCAGAGCAAGACAGTTGCTGTGAGTTTGAGGCTAGCCTGGTCTACAAAGCGAGTTTAGGACAGCCCAGACTACACAGAGAAACCCTGTCTTGAAAAACAAAACAGAAGCCATCCTATAGTTTCAGCAGCACATGCTTTTGACCAAACTTGTCTCACCTCTGCTACTGCCCTCTCAAATTTACTGTTTTAAATTCAGTCCCAGTTGCTCCTCTATTTCAACCTGTGAAGGCCTCACTTTTACTCTTTCTATAAGATACAGTCTCATTTTTCTTAGAAAACAGACTACAACATCATTATAATCTAAAAAGTTCATTATTATTTACCAGATATCTAGTTTTCAGACAAATTTATCAAAAGCAAGCCATGGTTTTTTTCCTGTGACAGCAGCATCCAAAAGGTGCATGTATTGATGGTCACAGTGCTTCAGTTTCATTTAGTCTACAGAGTCTTAGTTCTACTTTGCAATCTGTCATGGGTGTTCTGTTTTGTCTTTGTTGACCATACACTTATGTGTTATTTAATATGACATGCCAACCTCTCTATTTCCAGGGAATTGGGATTACAGACAAGCTGGTTCAGATTCAGGTTTGGCATTTCAGAGAAGTTTCAGATGTTTGCTTTCTGTGTCCCATCAGATGTTGGTGATGTTGGGGGTGAGTTTTTCTTCAAAACAGGGTTTCTCTGTGTAGCTTTGTCTGTCCTGGACTTTGTAGACCAGGCTAACCTTGAACTCACAGCGATCCGACTGTCTCAGCCTCCCTGAGTGCTGGGATCAAAGGTGTGCACCACCACGCCCGGCTCCATTGTTCTCTGATTTTAAGTTTAGTAAGAACCAGTGAGGCACCTAACTCAACAGCAGGCACTAACACTGGAATGATACAGAGATCAGCATGGGCCCTGAGCAAGGGTGACAAAGACATCTGTGATTTGTTCCAATTTTTAAAAAAAAATATTGAGGGGGTCTGGAGAGATGGTTCCAAGGCTGGGTCAGAGCTAAGTGGACCTCACTTCTGATCCCAGCCTCTACACTGGGCAGCTCAAAGCTGCCGTGAAGGCCAGCTCCACGGGATTAAGTGCCCTCTTCTGGTCTCCATGTGCACTGCATGCATGTGAATTCACAGGTACAGACAAAGATCATAAATAAAAATAAAATCTTTTTAAAAAGCAGAAAGAAAAGAAAAATACAAATAAAATGCAGTGGGGTTAGGTAGTTCAGGCCTATCAATTATTAAGTTTCAAATCAGCTTTTTACTCATTTCTGATCATGTATTTCTTTTACAACAGAATATTTTTATTAATTCTTTGAGAATTTCATATGGTATATTTTGATCATATTTACCCTCTACTCTTCTCATCTCCTACCTCCTCACTCGGCCAAACTTCATGTTCTCCATTTTCAACCCACCTCGTCGGGTTTGTGCTGCCCATATGTTCTTGGGCGTGTGACCATCTACTGGATCAGTCAACGCAATAGGAGCCACACCCTTCAAGGGAAACTGACTCTTCCTCCAGAGAAACCACAACTGTGTATGGCTTCTCTGTTAGGGCTGAGGGCTCACGAGTTAGTGACAGCAATAATCTAGGTCCAGTATTTAGTTGAGGATTACAAGATAGTATCACCACTTCCTCATTAAATAGCTGGGACAGATCCATAAAGAAAAATGTAGCATAGCTAATGTAGCTGGGCGCGCTGGACCTGTGTGTAATCTCAGCACTTTGGAGGTTGAGGCAGGAGCACTGCCTGCCACAAGTCTGAGGATAGCCTGGGCTACAAACTAAACAGATAGCCTGTCTGAAGCTAAACAAAACAAACATACTCCTACCCCACCAAAAGCACTGGAAAAAGAAAAAGAAATGCAACTTTAATCCATCAACTATTGGCTTCCTTTGAGGTAGGGTTCATGTGGGAAGTTGGAATGGGTGCTTGCCCTTTTCCTTCCCATTCATAGCATAGCCCTGCTGTCTTCCAAGGCTGGCTGCTCCACTTTGGTATCACCTAGGAACCATGGGACTCAGCATATTTATATTGTGTTTGATATATGGATTATTCCATCACTGGCCGGTGGCAAGTGGCTCGTCAAGTTGTCTCCTGTCTTTTGGCTGCGCCTCATTGTTTTAGGCATGGCAGTATGCTCTGGTCCATATGTCTTCCATCCTGTACCTGGAGCCAGGCCTGAGTGCATTTGGAGGATGATATTTGGAGGCTATAATCTCATCAATCAGGTGCTCACTCCTGTTGAGTTGGTCAGTGTTCCTCAGTTTGTTTTTTAAGCAGACAGGCAGACTTAAATTTCTTTTTCTTTGGAGACTTGGGAAAAGATTTCACTGGATTTAATTTTTTTCTCTTTATAACTAGGAAAATGCATAGCTAAGAACTTGACTCTTAACTAGATTAACACATATATATATAAACCAGTTTCAGACTAGCAACACCAGGGTTACTAGTAACAATGAGACTCTTGGAAACAGAGTCTTAAAATGTCTTTCAGGCCTTTTTTATTAGGCTGTAATCTCACTAGATGCGGACAACCAAATGACTGTTTCATTCTCATTTGACCCATATTTCGACATAAAATTTTACCACTGTAACTACGTCAAGTGTGCAGTTTGGTGGCGTTGGTGCAGCACATTGTTATGTAATATAACATTTCATTGTTATGGATATCACTATCCACCTGTAGACTTCCCATTTTTATCAGCTGAATATACAAACGCACATACCAACATCAACTGCTCACTCCCCCTTTCTCCATCCTTTGCAGCTACACTCCACTTTCTATCTCAAGCTAATTCGATTATTCTTGGTACTTCATGCAAATGGAATTACAGGGTATTTTTCCTTTAGTGACATCTTATTTCACCCAATAAGGACTAGTTTTAAAATTTAATTTAATAGTGTTTTATAATCATATAAAACATTTACCTGGTTTAAAAGTCAAGTTTTCAACACAGCTTTTATACGGAGACACCTAGTTTCTCTCTCTGACAGCCCAGCCCTTCTTTGTTTCTGCAGTCCCACGCAGGGAGCCACTTAAACATTTTTGGTTTATCCTTTTACGTTTAAACTGAAATCTTCCTGGATTGGCTGCATGTAAGGCTGTGAATGACCCAGCAGCATTGTTGTCTGCGGTTCTGCAGACATCCCCAGCATGAACCTTAGCCCCTCACACTCGGTTCTCATCCCTCCCGCCCCCTCTTACGACCAGGTCCTCCGTAGCATCAATGAGCTTAAGACACAAGTAGAGGTACGTACCATGTTCTGTGCTAGTATTTGCTGAAAATCTGTAGCAAGTGTATTTGAAGGAAAAAAATGTTCTTGTGACATCAAAGGGATTCTTGTAAAAATATCACTAACCTGGGGAAATTAATGGAAATACATAACCTGTATGGCTAATTCCAAGTGCAGAATGACAGAGTAAATGTTTATTTGAAGCAAAGCATGGCATAAACGTGAAACATTGCTGTTCTTTTGGTGGTAGGGCATCCTTTCTACTTTAAGACATGGAAATTATGAACACTATACGTGGCATTGGCTTATTCAGGGTTCTAGCACCAAACAGAGATTCAGATAGTATGATTGCAGGCATTCCCTTCTTCCACTGGTACATCCAAGGACACAAAGTGAGAACAGATATCCCCTTGTGGCAGGTAAAGGGGGGCTGAGACATGTGGCACTTTCTAAATTGTACCATCAATGATTTTTCTCTCCTGCACTTGTCCTCAAAATCTACTCAGAATTGACAAAACAATGCTAAGTGTTTCCTTCTACCTGCCTTTCTACCACGTTAGTAATAAGAAACTCTAACACCTCCAAAAAGAATCCCCATCATTGTCTGTGCTCAATGTTGCATCTCTCAGAAGTACTGGTAAAAATGACCTGGTTGGCAGTTTTGTGTCACCTGGTTTTCAGAAGGGTGGTAAAGTTAGGCAGAGGAAAAAAAAATAGGGTATATTAGGTAAAATGACTAAAATGCCTTACTCTCTGAACTCTAGCAATTGCCTATGCAGAGAGAATTTGAATTTTAAGCCATACCATCTGACTTTATACATAGTAACATTGGGAGCTGTTTCAATGTTATCTGTTGTGTGAACAGATAGCACATGTGCATGATTCACAAACAGTGATGGGACAATACAGTTACCACTAGTAATGGCAGCGGAACTAATTGAGACAAAGTTTTATTAAAATATTTATCTCAGTTACATATTTGTAACATATAAAGTTGAAGAGTAGAAGCATTTACATTTAACCCTAAGAAACGAACTGGAGAGCTGGCTCAGCAGTCAAGAGTGCTTGCTGCTCTTGGAGAGGATCCGGGTTCGGTTCCCAGCACCCACTGGGTGGCTCACAAGCACCTGTGGTTACATTTCCCTGGGATCTGGTGCCTCTTCTGAACTCCAGGGGGACTGTACACACGTGGTACACTTGTATACATGCAGGCAAAAGCCTGACACACGTAAAATAAAAATGAATAAAAATTAAAAATAAGAAGCTGCCACTGAAATTTCCAGGACAATGGGTTAGTTCCAGTATGTCCTTAGACTGCCTTTTCTGAAATCTCCTGTTGGATGAGAGCAAATCTGGAGTGACAGGTGATATCTACTCCAATTGACCTGTCAGAAATGTATAAAGTTTCCCTCCACCATAGTTTATGCTCGGTGGCAATTCTGTTAAAAATTTTCCTTAGAGATACTATATTTTCATTTAAGAACAGTATTTCTTGTGGAGAATGTTTTGGGGGGTCTAGAAGTGGCTGGAGGGGGTGGGAAGTGAATATGATTAAAATACATGGACATATAAAATCTCAAAGAATAAAAACATAAAAATAATATTTATTTTCATTTTGTTCTTATTATTGATTTATATACTATAGCAGAAGTGTCTCTAGAATATTGACCTAAAAATTTTTGCTCACTGACCTCCCTTTGCATATAGTTACTTGTGAATTGTATGTGCTATTGTAGTTCACTTTCTTAAGTTTAAGAAGAAAAAGAATGTAAGAAGAGGTTCTAACAGATCTTAGTGGAGAGTCTTTGTAGACCCCACTTTCGAGCTGGGGATAGTATGGACCCAGGAGACAGCTGAAGAATGGGGTAAGAAGTGTCTGAGGTCAGTGCTCTGCAAATGAATGGGAGGAGAGGGAGTGACACCATTTCTAACTAAGCACAGGACAGAGACCTTGTAACTTCAGTGGCTTAAAATGTCAGCACAGTGGCATAGACAGTTACTTACTTTTTTAAGAAATGCAGATGGTGCTATAGTATCCAAGCCATTGTCTGTAGCGCACAAATAAGTGATTCCATCAAGAAAGAGAGTATGGTAGACATAGCTTTGAAAAGAATGCATCTATTTATAATAATGCAGAATTAAGCACCCCCATACTGAATTACTTATTTTTTTATTTATAAACAGTCACTGTGGTATAAAAACTATATACATAATTTATATGTAATTGTTTCTTGAGACAAGACTTCACTAGGTAGCCCAAGCTAACTTCCGACTTGCTGCTGCAGCCAAGGTTAGCCTCAAAATTTTGACCATACTGCTTCCTGACTGCTTGGGTTACAGTATGTACCATTACACCTGCAAAGACAGATCACTTTTTGGTTTTCCAAGTCAGGGCCTTCCTCTGTGGCTCAGGCTGGCCTTGAACTCACAGCAGTCCCCTTGCCTTGGCCTCCTGGGTACTGACATTATAGATGTGCAGCACCACACATGGAGCTTCAGGAGCTTTCATATGTTTGAAAAACGAGACTATGTTACATCAAAAGTGGATAGGATTAAATATATGTATTTAAAGTCGTATCTGTGTAAAGAAGTTACATTAAAAGGGAAATGTGATATTATATCTTTTATACAACCTGAAATGTTTTTTAACAAAAGTGAAATAACAAGCCTGTTAATCTGACCACGTAGAAAATACCATGTTCATTGACTTTTACTCTCCATACATTTTTAGGTAGACAAAGTTAATTTTTCACTTCCTGGCTTTCCATCCTAATAGACTAGAACTTTAAGCTGTGAACTATCAATGCTAAGTAGTCTAGAGGACAGGACAAGCTGAGGAGAAGAGAATGACACTTGTTACTGTTTGCTAAAGTATGCTTTGTCCTGACAACGCCAACTTCTAGGCTGCTGTCAGGCTCATGGGGAGCCTCCATTATTCAGGGCTTGCTGCCTGGACTCTAGTCTTTTTGAATGCAGCATCTCTAAATGGTAAATGGGCAACAGACCTGGTCAAATATTAAACTGAATACATGTGAGAATGAGAAATTAAAAAAAGATAATATGAGTAAAATGTGCTAGCCAGGATGGCCCTACCTCTCAAGGCTCTTGCCCTTATCTTCCCAGTGCTGAGATTTCAGGCCTAAGCTATCATATCTAGTTTATGTTTAATGATCTTGGGAGAATCTGCTGAAAAAGAATGGCTACTTCTACAATCTACTTCAGAGTGCGGTTTTAAATATCTTGATAACTTGATGTGAAAAGGAGAGATATTTAAATTTATGCTTAGAACGCTGCTAATAACATCTGGAGGTTATTTTTAACATTTAAAAATGCAAATACTTGGTATCTGGGATATATGCTAACTGACAAAAGCACATTAAAGTCTCCCACTCATGCATGCTGCAATGAGAGAACTATCAATGCCTATTCATTATGCAAGATATTTTTAAAAAGCATTCCTTATAGGAAGAAAAAAAAAAAAAAGAAAACCAAAAGAGAATTATAAACCCAAACCTTGTTTAAAGTGCTTGCCTATCTACTGGGAGGAAGAGAGTATAGAAAAACAGGAATGAAAATTAGTCCCTGGAAGGAAACTGGTTCTGAGGATTTCACATTGCAAGCGCGTGTTGTTCCGTGTCTCGTGTAGATGCCATTCAGTGAAGGCTTTTGAAGGTGCAATCATTAGAAACCAAACAGATGAGAAAGACGACTTTGTATGGAGCAGCAGATGATGGTGGTGGGCTGGCTACTCGTCGGAAGGGAGAAGCACAAGATTTGTGGAAAGACAGAAGAGACAAAGGTTGAACACATGCAAGGCTGCAGAAACTGAGCGTGGATGGCTGCTACCGTTTCAAATGCTAATGCAGCAAGATATCAAGTATCACCAAACACCAACAGTTTGCTGAAGATTCAGCCTCTGGACCCAGCTGCTGGGAGCACAGTAATCTGTGTTGGACCAGTCAGCCAAGCTAGACTATGGGAAGCTATAAATTCTTTCACATTAATCTGTAAGGAAAGGGAGGATGTGCAGGTTTGAAGACGCTTAAAAGAAATGAAGCTGGAAACAGGCAGGGCTGGCCTGTCATTGAAGAGACTCTGAGAAGCAGAAATGGTGGCTGATATTCAGGAAGGGAGGAAGTGGGGAATGGGGTTAGGCCCATGATGGGGAGACTTGAGGTGGCCGGCAGGGTACTGCTTTTTAGGCAGAGGTGGCAGTTACCATTGGGAGAAGTGCTTTTAAGTTTCCCACGTTGGTCTCTTGAGTAGCTGGGACCACATGGGCCACCTGACCTGGATTTGAAACTATTTTGTTTTTGAGATAGGTTAAAACGAACTCTTTTTTCTTTTCTTTCTTTTTTTTTTTTTTTTTTTTATGAAAGACTGGCCAAGTGCGGTGGTTCACACCAGGAATCCCAGCCCTTGGGGGTCTGAAGTAGAATGATTGCCATGAGTTCAAGGCTAGCCTGGGCTATACCCTGTCTTAAACAATGACAACAAGCAACCTAAAATAACAGATGCTACTGATTCACCCCTGTTTCAATACTGGCTCAAAACATGTGTAATTTCCCAAGTAAAATTTAATGGCAATGGCTATGTTTATTGGTATTACTAAATACATTTTAAAGTAGAAATTTCTTTCATTTCTGGTGAATGAAGTATTTTAGAACACCAAAACACATGGAGAATAACAAACGCCCTTTTAGCCCCCCGCCCAGTAAGGGCATTACAGATACAGTGATGTCCCCTGCACACCCTTTGTGGTTGCATGCTCCCCCCTTCCCTCTGCACAGGTAACCACTACCCTGAACTCTGCAAACAGCAGAGTTTGTCCTCACGGTTTGTCCTTTCACATACAGAAGTCCTCCCTCCTGTGAGGCCAGACAAGAGTGTGTGCAATGACTCTTACAGACTTAGGGGCTAGAATGAGAAACACTGAGCGAGGCCGCAGGATCGAGTATACCTTACCTTCCTATTTGAATTATGGTCGTTGGTTCAGCTTTCAGAAGCACTTGTCTGAGCACCTTTGCCGCCGCTTCCTAGGAAGAAACTCAGGGTTTATTCTGTAGAAGACTCCAGTGTCTCCTCAGAGCCCTCCTACATTTACCAACGAGTCTGATTAGTTTATTAAGGAAAACCCTTTCCCCAAGAAAATTAGTTGGTATGCCTCGTGTGGCAAGAGGCAAGAAGCCGTAAAATATTTGAATGAATTAAAGGAAAATACATTATATATTCACATGTAAGTATGTAAATATAGGCTGTGTTAGATGACGTTATCTTTACAGTCAGATCTTACGCATCACTTTAAGGCTGGGAAGCAATAGCCAATCAAAGTATTTTTTCCCTTTCTTCCTTCCTTCCTCCCTCCCTCCCTTCCTTCTTTCCTTCCTTCTTTCTGGGGCTGAGGACCAAACCCAGGGCCTAGGCAAGTGCTCTACCACTGAGCTAAATCTAAATCCTCAACCCCTCAAATATCTTTTCAATGTCAGTTATTTGATAAAACTGTATGTAAAATGTTTTGGGGCTAGAGAGACGGCTCAACTGACAAGAGCACTTGTGCAAGTGTAAGGGTCCAAGTTTGGATGCCAGCACTCATGTAAGAAGCCAGGAACGATCCCAGGCATGCCCATATGGGGATGGAAAAATAAAGAGGGAGGAAGGGAGAGAAAGGGAGAAGCCCACAGCTTGCTAAGCGCCAACCAGGCTGAAAAAAGTGCCAACTCCAAGTTTAGGGAGAGACCTTGCCTCAAAAAGAATAAGGTGCAGTGACAGGCCATCTGATGCTTCCTCTGGCCTTTGTGTACACACAAGTGAGCACATACCTCTCATACATACAACATGCACACATGCTATCACATGCAAACACACATGCAATAAATTGTATGTGTATGCATGCATTTGTCTATATGTGAATACATAGCACTTGTGTCAGACACACATGAGCTTCCTGAATTCTCTTGTCTCTGTCTCCTATCTCTGCACAGGTGCACTCCGATTACAGATGTCCTCAAGCTGTGTATGTGGCTTTTACTTGGGTTCTAGAGATGTGAACTCAGGTCCCTGCATTCACAAAGCAAGTGTTTTTATCCACTGAGCCATCTCATGGGTTCCAAACTATATTTATAATGGATTGAGAACATACATCCTTTATTCTTTGAATATATTTAGCAAACTTCAATTGATGATTGTTTCCTCAGTGCTTAAACAGTGTTTATTGTCTGTATCTGTGGGCTGCATTCTGTTACTCTGTGTGGTTCTCACGCAGAGTTGAGAGGTCTCCTCTGGGCACTTGGTTCTCTCCTTCTACCTTCAGGTGGGTTCCAAATTCTAGGGATCTAACTCAGGTCACTAGGCTTGGCAGCCAGTGCCATTACCCACTGGGGCATCTTTCCAGTACTACTCATCTCTCTCTCAAAAACTAATGTTTGCCAAAAAACTCCTGTACCCATATATTTCTTATAAGGGCAATTCCTTGGGGGGAAGTGTAAGATACTATAATTATGCAGACTACCTTATAGTCAATTAAGTAGAATCCAATTATTTTGCTCTAGAAGCATGAAAGGAATCTGAAATTTACCTAAGAAGCCTTAGTTAGCCATGCTCCTAATTAACTTTTTTGTTTTTCACAAACTAACACTTAAAATAGAAACTTTTATGGACAAGTAAAGGCTATTAATGCTAGAAAGTAATTACTACTGCCTGAAATGTCAAGGAGACATTTTCTAGGACAGAATTTCTTAAGATACCCAAAAAATTAAAGGGATATAAAATTTTCTGTTGCCTCACGATTAGTAATGAAACACACTTCGAAAGCATAATATAAACTATGATATCACAGCAAGACTGAAAACATGACAACCCAAGGCAGAGTATGTGACAACGTGGGCTCTTGTAGCTCTGAAATTCACATGCTGCACATCATTGACTTGTCAGGGTCTGTTTCCTCTGGGAAGAATGACAACAGTGAACAGGTGACTTCCAGAATTCAGTCTAACCTTGGAATCCATGATGACACTTGATTGGCTCTTGGATTAAGTCTGGTACTTTTATTTTCAAATAAAAGTATCTTTCTGTCTCTTTCGCTCTCTCTGTGTGTGCATATGTATGAGAGAAAGCTAGCAAGAGAGCACAAGAGTGAGAGCAAGAGAGAGAGAGAATGAATACCTTTGTCACTGTGGGAAGCCATGATACCATTTCTTTTCTTTTAATCCTAACTGCCCCTCATCCCTGCTGTATTTTTTGCCTCCCATGGTTAGCATTCTGCATAGCAGGCACTCTGCCCCTGTACGCACTCCTGGACTGCAGATTGCTCCCCTTTCTGTGTTCTTACCTCCTACGTGCTTCAAAGGAGAGGCCACCGATTTCTGACAACCTTTGACCTTTCTCCCCTCTTAGTAGAGTGTGTGGTAGGCTTTGCATTTGACTGGGAACACAGCATTGGAGCATTCCCTGTCCTGAAATTTGATGGCAGAGGCCAGCAAAAAAAAAAAAAAAAAAAAAAAAAAAAAAAAAAAAAAAAAAAAAAAGATTCCAGCTCAGCTTGGTTAAGCTGATGCCAGTTAGCCTAGGCCTAGACATAAAGTCAAGGAAAAACTGAGAAAAGTCTCAAAGTACAGGTGAGATTACACTGCTCCACAGTGGAGAAAGGTGCTTTCCAGGCAGAGGGGCAAGATGTACAGAGGCGACCTTGGGGGTGGGGGTGGTGAGAGAGCAGCATGAGGAAAATTCAGAGTAGCAGAGCACAGGGCCAACTGCATAAAGGAAGGAGAGGGCCGTGGAAAAGCCCATCCACACGAGAGGGTCTGACGGCCCAGTGGAGGAGCGCTTGCTTTGTCCTGGATGTACTCTAGGCCTCCAAACATGGTGAGTGGAAGAGCAGTGGCTTAGGCATTTTGGGGAGCAGTCACTTGAGCAGCGGCGTGGAAGCAGCCTCTGAGGAAGACAGCTCAGAGGGCACTTGAGTCAGCTTGGTGCATGTTCAGGAGATAGAACGAACATACATGTAATGGAAGAACAGGTATAAAAAGCAGAGAAGATGGAGGGGCCAACCAGTCTCCACCCCGAGTGCCTCAATAGAGAAACGCAACAAGACCAGAAGCATATGAAGCGAAACTGGCAGGAAGGTAATTTGGTTTTGTTTGGATGTCTGTGATCAGGCCATGTAATGCAGAAAGGAGGTGACTCTGGAAGTGGAATGATCCCACGTGTGACTGTCTGTGTGAAGCTAAGAAGGACGGCAGTAAGTACCCCAGCGTGTAAGCACTGGCAAAGAGAAGAACTCCAGAACGAGGCTCAAGTGTTTGCCCACACACCCACACGCTCTCCTTCCCCTCAGAATAAGACTGTGTTCCTCTGAGCGAGGCTCACACACCTCTTGCTGGCTCTTTGTGCACTTCTGGCCTTGCTCTCAGTAGTCTCCACCTGTCTTATACATATCCTTCCCGTAAGGGTCACACACATGGGAATGTCTCCACACATTAACAGTGAGGAGCCTTCCTGGGTCATGCTCTTCCTCATTTCCTATGTAAATTTCAGAGAGAATGGTTTCTTTTCACCACCTAAGTTCCTCATTTCCCACTTAGGTGGCGCAAAGCAAGCTAGCTTCTGCCTCTTCTCCTGTTTCTCCCAAAGGCCTCACAGTGTGGCCAGCAGTCATCTTTCTGTTGTCTAATCCAACGACGGTAACCTACCTCTTCACTCTCTTCTTAATCAGGGCCCTGTTTTTTAACTTCGTTCTTTTCACCGTACCCTTCCTGGGCAATCCTACACACACTCCTTTTGCGTACCAGACTAACACACTCATGACCTACTGGGCATATTCTGACTTTCAGAAATGAGGCAGAAA
This sequence comes from Rhombomys opimus, assembly GCA_010120015.1. Taxonomy (NCBI): domain Eukaryota; kingdom Metazoa; phylum Chordata; class Mammalia; order Rodentia; family Muridae; genus Rhombomys; species Rhombomys opimus. Next base: position 296,119 of record REGO01000056.1, on the reverse strand, counting down.
AATAAACATAAAAAAATGCACTTAAGTCTTGACAAACAACACAATTCAGTATGCTCCAAACTGTAATGCATTCTCCTTTCTGCATTGCCTCTGAGTCCCCTAAATCCTATCCTTCTATATGTGTTCTCTGCTCTCTAAGGCCACGGTTGGTATAATGTTTTTGTGGAATGTATACAATTTACCCTTGTTCATTAAAATGCTGATTTCTCTACCCCACTATGTGGTTTCAGTCTGGAGATTGCTTTGTGATGCTAGCCAGCATCACCTGTCGCCAATTTGTGTAAACATGCCACCATTTATTCTCTGTATTGTCAATAAAACAACCAGCCACAATGTTGAGCAACGGAGAGAATAGGATGGAACATTCTGGTCTGGAGGGGAGGAGAAGCGAGTGGGAGGAGTGGGAGAGCAGAGATCTGCAGGAGAGGACTTGGAACCACCAGTAGAGATTAACTAAGATATGACTAAAAGCTAGTATAATGTGGGAAATTCTGAACAGGAGGAAACTCTGTGGGCTTGGAGGTTTAGGATGGAGCAACTATTGCCCAGCATTGTGCTCTATGTTAATTAAATAAATCCTCATCTCTATATGGTGATTTGGGTGTACAGCTGGTTTAGGCATAACCACTGTTTAACTAAAAGTTAAATCAATGATAAATATTGATTTTCAACAACAAATGACACCCAACGTGTGGCACAATTTACAGTAATCTAGCAAGAACTTATATAGAGAGTAAAACTATAGAGCAGTTTTTTTAGTTCTGTTCCTTAAAAACAAAGCAACTGCAGTTCCTAAACTAGGAGTTCACAGATTCCTGATCAGACAGACCCCCTGCAGATCAGCAAGGCCTCCATCAGGCTGCAGAAAAACAAAAATTGATACATACAAACCCCAGAGAGGCAGTTTCTTTAAGTAGGGGGAAAAAAGTGGCTCTTTAACAAGGAAGCTTCTCAAAGCAGACTTTGCTAGCCAAGACAGAAAGCAAAATCCCTTGCCAGTCTGAGGAGCAAACATTTATGGACCCAATAACTTCCCAGAGTGAGGAAGGGGTCAGAATCCAGTGAGGGAGGCAGAAAAAATACTTCTCCCTGGAAGCAGGAGCCAGAGACAGACTGAGAAGCCTCAAGTATCTAAACTGGTAAGGTCTGAAAGGGAAGCTGGGTCTAAGAAAGTAAAGTCCTTAGGGAAACTTTGAAGATTAAGAAGGGATAAATTTCTATGTTGAAAATGGAGGAAGACACAATGACATAGTACTTCTGGATGCCATTTGAGTTTGTTTCTCTTAGCTTACAAATAACTTTTTCAGTGATGATTTCAGTTTTGTATATCCTCTTTGGGAGAGATCAAGATAAGACAGACTTGGAGAAAGAAGAGACTGAGAAAACAGATGCTAAATTAAGGGCCATAGAACAGAGGTTGGAAGAATCTTTGAATGGAAGTAGAGACCTTTCCGAGCAATCTAATCTGAAATTTATAATAATACCAAAAGAGGCAGTTCCAGATGAGAAAAGGCTTGAAGATATTGCAAAATGACAGCCCATTGAAATGCTAGGCCAGCTTGGTCAGACTGGATACTGTGTATGTGCTGTTAAGGTTCAATTACTAGATGAAGGTCTTTATGCTAAAGTAAAATGCATATCCTATTTGGTGCTGTCTTAGAACAAGGTCATACAGTGGCTGGTGTGCTCCATTTTAGAGAGTTGGGAGAACTGAAATACATGTGCCATGCCATAGATTTGTATTTAGAATTCCAGTAGGCTTTTGCCTTAAATCCTAAGGTTATACATTTTTTAGAGATGGTGAATGTTTTGGAGATGGCCTTGCAAATGAGCTGATGTTGCTTCAGCAAGTACATCCATTGGAATGCAACACTATTTTAGACATGACATAAAACCTGTTGCAGATATAACTTATAATCCTACAGATCAAACAATTATGAAAATATCTAACAGTAATTAAAAAAAAGATGGTCATAAAATAGAAGGGAAATATAATATCTTCCCAAAATAGATTAAATAATGACTTATCAATTTTAAAATGTTTAAATGAGATAAGTAGCACACCTGCTAAGACACAGTGGAATTTAGAACGGACTGCTGAATTAGATCAGCATGTAAAGGTCTTAATTCCAAAGTGGAAAAAAGGAACTGTGTTACACTGGGGAAGAGGTTTTACATATATCCACAGAGGAAGACCACCTGAAGATCTTGGCCACAAAGAAGAGAGAAATCAAGAAGACTAAATAGAACAGATAACAAAGTGCTGATCCCTTCACATGGGAACAACTCTGAAACAGATGGAGACATAAAAGATGTTTCCAGCCAGAACTTCAACAACACATGGCCAATGATTTCTTGGCCACAAATATCTTCAAAGTTTATTATGCCATTTTTTAATTGGCATAGATAAGATTAGTTTACAAATTGGTTCCATCATGCACATCTCATGCATTTATAGTTTTAGGGCTATATAATGCTTGTGAGAAATTATATGTTTGAAGAACAAAAGGACTGGACACCAGAAATGCTGGATCAAACCTGATAGAATTCATCCTTCCAGCATGCTGAGACGTTGACACATCTGTTCCAGCATCTTGCATGTTCCAGCATTCTGCTTGTTCCTGCCTCACCTGCTTCAATTGCTGTTTCTCATCGAAGCCTGTTCCCAAGAGAGCTCTGAAAAAAGCTGCTAATCTCAATTGGTCCAGCATTTTAGACTGTTCCAAACAGGACTTCTATTAAGCCTGAAATTTCTCAACATTCAAAGACTGGACCACAAATGTTAATGTTTTCTTAATTAACCATTTTTTCCAATTTCCTTCGGGCCCCCACATCTCAAAAAAGTCAGCTAGAAAAAAATTCATGAGAATGATGTCCAGTTTCCTTTAAGGAGGTTTGGGTAGGTTTTTGGTCATTTTCTATGGCTATGAATATTTATTGTCACTGGGAGATGGTTATAAATTATTAATGGTCTTATTCAGAGAGAAAACACGGTTACTCAGGGATTTCTCTCTTTCTCTTTTTCTTTTCTCTATCTTTCTTTCTTAGATAAGGAGAAAAAGGGCTGAAAAGAAAGAAAGGGGAATGGAGGGATATCTTATAGGAATAGTAAGACAAAAGGTAGATTATTGAATCTACTCAAGGTTTTATTTGTTATTCTCAAATAAAGTCATTTTAAACTCTGATACAGGATTTTGTATATCGATGTAAAAATAAGTCTATTTTTAATCCACTGGTAAATTTTAGTATGTTGATACAAATTCAAGATTACTTCCAGTACTTTTAAACTGCTATTACAGACTGTTTAGGGTATTAGGTGATAGTTAATTGTTAGTTAATCAACGCATAGTCATGTCAGACTCTAATTCATCACAGGAGTATACATCCTAGGTTTAACTGATAGGTATGATTTTGTAGACTGGTCGATTACATAAAGATAGGTAAGTCTTCAAAAACTCCAGAGACCTACAGAATATGGCATTTAAAAATGTCTTTATATTTTAAAGATTCTTTGACGATGAGACAGGTCATCTCCTGGCAGCACCCTGCCTACCTCAAAGATGATGAGGGGCATCGAAGAACCTCCATATGGAGATGGCTTCAAATGTGGCAAACTAGCCATCCAGGCAAAAAGAAAATGCCCTTGTTTCATGACAGACAGAATTCTGCCAAAAATGGGCAAACTTAAATGTAGAACAGGTCAACTGTTGAACTCAGCCAAGACAGGTAAACAAGTCCTAAATAGTTCTTGCCTCATATATTTGTCTGTCAAATATACTGAGCCAGAAGGCTGAAGATGCTCCAACATTATGGAGAGTTATGGGTGACTGTTCAAGAAGCAAACTGTCTTTGTCAGTTTTTATTTTTTTGGAAGCTGCTAACATGCACTTCCTATTTACTCCAGTAATTAATTTTATTCCTTCTCAAGTCTCTGGTGGGGTTGAAGATCAAATAGTTACAGTGCCACAATTAAGCTTAAGTTACTTAGAAGTTAAGAAAATGTTTTCATATCGGTAATACCAATAAGGACAAAAGTTAATTTAGATATAGAACTCTAAACTTGTCAAGATAGGATAAATAATAAAAAACTTTCTCCTAAGTTGCCAAATGCAGGTGAACTGGACAATGCACATGTAAATCTTACCTAATATTTTTCATAACTTTTATTGTATTAAAAAACGTGCCTTTTATTGAATTTAAAGGGGGAAATGTTGGTATAATGTTCTTGTGGAATGGATACGATTTATCCTTGTTCATTCAAATGCTGATTTCTCTACCCCACTATCTGGTATCAGTCGGGACATTGCATGCTTCTTCTAAGCATCACATGTCTCAAGTTTGTGTAAACATGCTACCATTTGTTTTCTGTGTTGCCAGTAAAACAACCAGGCACAATGCTGAGCAATGAGAAAATAGGGTGGGACATCCTGGTCCATAGGGAGGAGAAGCAAGCGAGTGGGAGAGTAGGAGGGCAGAGATTGGCAGGAGAGGACTTGGAACTACTGGGAGAGATAAGCCAGACCTAAGATATGACTAAAAGCAAGTGTAATGTGGGAAATTCTGAATGGGAGGAAACTATGTGGGCTTAGAGGTTTAGGATGGAGTAACTATTGCCCAGTATTGTGTTCTAGGTTAATTAAATAAATTCTAGTCTCTGTGTAGTGATTTAGGTATAGAGCTGGCTTAGGAATAACCACTGTTTAACTGAAAGTTAAATCAAGAGTAAATATTAACATTGAACAACATGCCACCAAAGAAAAAACTGTGAGAATGGTCCTATGCACAGATACACTCATCATTTCACAAATTCAACCAGGTATCAACGCTAGATGGCATTTTACTAAGTTTCTTCTGGAACTACTGCTCTCTTATCCCGTACCATGATGCCTTAGCTCAGTCAGAGCCTCAGGGTTTACTTATAAACTATAACCAAATCATGGTACGACTGTTTCTCTTCCAACACACCGTTTACCTTGTAACCAAGTCATGTTTGCCTGTACTTTCATTTGTACATCTTCAACTGCTCCTCAGTTTTCTAGGACACACATACACACACACACACACTGTGTCCTAGTCACAGTGAGGTTCTTGGGAGTCTCCAAATACCATGTTCTCTCTGCGGTGTCTTCACCCCCCCTTTCGTGGGCTAGGCTAGGAGCAGTTTCTCTGAACAGGAGTCTCCCAGCCATTCTCCGGTGTACTGAGCTGCACCTTCCGCCTTAACTTTTTTGAGACGGTGGCTGCGTCGTCCACAGCCCTCCCACCCCGTGTGTGCTGAGATTCCAAGCTGCGCTGTCAGGTGGCCCTCACTTTTTTTTTTTTTTAACCCCGGGGTTTTGCAACTATTACACGACCGCTAAGTGTGTGCTGAAGTGCAGGTCATGTCCGGGCAGAGAAAATCTTGGAAAAGGACTACCAAGCTGGGAAGATGGCTATGCTCGGCATCCCCGCCGGACGTCCGCGCGCAGTACCAGACCTAACCCCTGGGTGGCGCCCACGCGGCTCCCGCCGGCGAGCCGGAGCTCCTGGAGGGGGTGGGGCCTCCCGACCCCAGCGGCCTCCGAGGTCACCCGGCGTCCTGGGGTGAGGCCCGGCGGGCGCCCGCCTCGAGGACCCGAACCCTCAGGTACCTGATAGGAGCCGCCGGTCAAGGCCAGCTCCGCCAGGACCGCTCGGCCATTCGCAACGCAGCTGTAGGTGATCGTCATAGCCGGCAGGCCAGTGAGAGAAGGGGCTCGCCCGTCCTAACCGCCCAGCGCAGCCCGACGCGGCTCTGCGCAGGCGCGAGCGGCGGCTGATTGGCAGGGGAGGAGGCGGGACCACCTGCGGGAGGTCTCTGTCCTGGTGGTCGACCGTAAAAGCATTTGCGAGCTGTTTAACGGCTCGGGCCTTACCTGCCTGATTCAGTCCCGGTCTCGGCCACGTGGAACGAAGACTTGGTTTTAGAATAGAATTGTGTCTGCAGAGCGAGTTGGTAAAATCCCCACGGAGATCCGAGTTCAGATCCCCAGGGACCCACGTTAGAAACTAACAACGAAACAGAAAAGGAGAGAGAGGGAGAGAGGGCCATGGCGGCTGGAGCGTGTGGGAGCCTTGGGGGAGTGGGAGTGGTGCGGACCAGTGGATCCTTGACGCTCCTTGGCCCACCTGAATTGATAAGCTTCTGGTCCACGGAGTCTTGGTCTCAAAAGTGTGGAGAGCAACCTTGGAAGATGCCTCTACACACACATACACTCACACCCCATCCACGCATGTGCAGGCAACACACTGATAAATTTAATCATACATTGGTGGAACCTTTTGTGCACCAACTGCATTTGGTTGTGGGGGACGAAGCACCCCTGAATTTGTTCTTGTGCACAGAAAAGCATATGCTGGACAAAGTCTCCGGTGATCTGTGAGTGCTGGGACTCAAATGTTCAAAGTATCAGAGGAAGAGCAGAGCAGGGATCACTTCCGTTTAGAAGATGTTGGTTTGCCTCTGGTGCAGGGAGAGAAGGGCTGGTTGGGTATCCGGAATCTGTATCTCAGTCAGAAGGCAGAGAAAAGGTGAGCAAGAGTACTCTTTGCGTTTACTGTATTTAGAATGTTCCCCCCCCCCCTCCGCCCCCGACTCAGAATCCTAATCGATATAATGGAGACTAGTTTAAATGAAGCAGTTCTGTAAAATACTAGCATACACTGGATATTGTATTGCAGCATTCTGGCTTGTGATATGTGCGTTAGTGAGAACTCTTTGTTTTTGAGAATTTTATACATGTTTACAATGAAATAGGACCATGTCTCACATCTCCCCACTCTAACTCTTCCCGTATCTACCCATCCCATCCCAACTTTATGACTTTTTTTTTAATTAACCCACTAAATCCATCTGGTATTCCCATATGTTCATGGCTGTGGGGCCATACCCTGGCGTATCAGAGCCCTGTCAGAGGCCACGTCCTCAAAATAGAATGGTTTACTCTCCCTGGAAACGTCGTCACCCCCCCCCCCATTAGAAAAGAGGGAAGGGAGGTCCTGAGGCCATCTGTCCCATCTGTGCCAGAATTTTAGCTGGGTTGATCTTGTGGGACTAAGGCAGCCACAGCATGTCCAGAAGGCAGCACTCAAGCACTCCTCCTTCTCTTTTGGCTCTTAAACTATTTTTTTTTTCCTTCTCTTCTATGATGTTTCTTGAGCGCTGGCGTGGGGAGAGGCTGAGGTACATTCTCGGTGTAGGACTGAACGCTCAGTCTTTCATTCTCAGTTAGGTGTCTCTCATTGGCTCCTGCCTGTTGCAAGAAGATTCTCTGGCCAATCTGAGAGCAGCCCTGGTGGATGGGTATGAACTCAAGTGTTTAGGAGGCATTTGAGAGCAAAGTAACAGTAGTAGTTTAGGGCCCATGACTTCCCCAGCTATGGACTTTTGACAGGATTATGGTACTAGGCATGGAATTTTCACCTGTGGTGTGGGCCTCAGATCCAATTAAAAATTGGTTAGTTACCCCATAACCACCTACCAACTGCCGCTGTTGGCACCAGTTGGCAAAGCTTACCTGGAGGGTTAATATTGCAGCATCCAGGCCCCAGCACTGGATAAAACCACCGATGCGTCCCCTATCACAGCTTACCTAGCACCTTCAAGCACTGTGAAAGCTAGCCGACAGGGAGGGAGTTTCCCGGTCAGTTTGTGATTGATTTCTCTGTGGCCGGCAGCCGAATGCACAGTCTTCGGGAGTGGGTTCTCACCATGGAGTATGGTGTGTGGCCAAGGACAGTGGCAACAGCTGTGCTGCTTGGGAGCCCCACAGGGCGTCCTTCCTCGCTAGCTCTTAGGGAGGCATCCTCTGCCTTTGTAGTGTACTTCCACTGTGAATATGTTAGTCAAAATTCACAGAAACATGTTATCTATATTAGACCGTATAATATATATATATTTCAAATGGAATTGTCTTGCATGGATAGACAATGGTGCCCACGGAATGTGGGGATCATTAAGTGAAAATTGAGTATAAGGCGTGGGATTTCTCCCTACTCACCCAATTTCATGTTTTTTCTCTCTCTAAAAATAAAACAAGAAAAACAACAAAAAGTGAAAATAAAGACAAACTAAAAAAAGAGAGAAAGAAAAAAAGAAAATCAATAACAAAATATACCAAAACAAACAAAAGTCTTTGTGTTGGTCAACTACACATTTAGCATCCCGTCTGCCTTGAAGTGTGGTTGATACACTCAGTTGCTATACTCCATCCAAGGCCTTTTTCCCTTTCCCAGGGAACATTGTTTTCCCAGCAGAGGTCAGCTGTAAATGGCTTCCTGGTTAGGAGTGGGACTTTGCGCCCCCTTCCTCTTCTCATTGCAGGTCTCGTGTGCGCTGTTACAGTTTCTGGGAGTTCATATGTGCATCAGTCCCTGTTTCCTTGGAGTCATCCCTCACCTCTGGCTGTTAGAGTCTCTCCACCTCCTCTTTGGCTTAGATCTGAGCCTTGATAGGGGTTTGCTGGAGACATCCTGTTTAGTGCTGAGTGCTGCAAAGTCTATCCCTTTCTGCACAATGTCCAGTTGTGAGTCTCTGTGTTAATTGTCATCTACTGTAAGAAAAAGCTTTGATGAGGATTGAGCAATGCTGTGCTCTATGGGCACAGCAATATGTCATCAGGGGATCATTTATTTCTGCTACTTTAGCAGAATAGTAGTAGGTTTTCTCCAAGGCCCACGACCTGTCTAATATCGGGGTCTTGGCCACTTTAGTTGTGTCATGTATGAGTTCCAATCTCATGAGGTGAGCCTTAAATCCAATCAAGAAGTTGTCGTGGGGCTGGAGAGATGGCTCAGTGGTTAAGAGCACTGGCTGCTCTTGCAGAAGACCAGGATTCAGTTTCCAACACCCACATAGTTGCTCATAACCATCTACTTGTGTTTTCAGGGATGACTGTTTGGCACTGGGTAATCAATTGGTGTGTTCTTCCTTGGGAAACATCACCTCTCTTGCTCTCAACTTTATTCAGTTGACTATAGTTCTTTGTGTAGGGTTGAGGGCTCATGGTCTTCCTCTCATACAGTTTGGCCTGTTCATCGATGACATCCTTGTTCAGCTCATGTTTGGCTAGTCATGTTGGTGAGACTTTATGGATATAGCTTTTGAAGTTACTAGGAGACACCATCTCACAGCAAACTTCCTGATCCTCTGGCTGTTAAAATTTTTTTCTCCCCCTCTTCCACAATATTCCCTTAGCTTTAGGTGTGGTGAGGGTGTTTCATAGAGGGATTCATTGGTACTGGACTTCACAACTCTGCATTTTGATCGGTTGTGGTCTGTAGTGGTCTCTTTGTTACAGAGATGTTTCCTTGATGAGAGGTGAAGATTACATTTATTTATGGGTACCAAGCAAATGCTTATAGATTGTTGATAGGGATTTTGCTGGTTTAATAAATTAGAAGTTGTAGATTCTCTTCTAATCCTGACTTCACTAGCACTGAGTGATTAGCCATGTTTTCAGCACCAGGCCTGATTTCTCTCTTGTTGAGTGGATCTTAAGTCCAATTATAGAGCTACTGGTTACAGCCAAGATATGCATACCACTACTGCACCCTGAAGATTATCTTGTCATGCTGGTCATTGATGTGGTTTGTACGCGTTATAGCTGAGTAGGACAACTGGTTGCTTCCTTCCTTTGGAAGCTGCATGGCACCATCTAGTACCATGATGACAGCTACTCCTCAGGGACTGGGAATTCAGATCAGTTCCAGCTCAGGGGTCTCTGAGCTCTGTTTCTGGAGTGCATGGTGTCTTCATCGGCTAGCTTTCTAATATCTATCCCAGGCCCACCTGCCCAGGAAATGGACCACCCACAGTGGACTGGGCCCTCCTACAGCAATTATCAATCAAGAAAACCTCATAGACATTCTTAGAGACTAACCTAATAAAGACTCAGTTGAAATGCCTTTTCAGGAGATTCTAGGCTGTGCCAAGTTTGACAGTTAATGCTAATATCCTCTATATCTTATCCCATCTCAGCCCCACCTACTCCTTTAAACTCCAGTATTCCTGTCTTTTAAACTTTTGTATGTATTCTGCCATCCCTCCAAGTTTTAAAAATTGGGTTGTGAGATAGTAGGGTCCATATAGCTTTGATGTACCCTTTCATTGGGCTAGCCTTCCCATCTTAGGGCTTCTATTACTGTGATGAAACACCATGACAAAAGTAACCCAGTGGAGGAAATGGCTTATTTTGCCTGACAGCCTGTAGTCTATTATCCAGGGAAGACAGAGTAGAACTCGAGACAGCAATCTGTGAGAAAGGACTGATACAGAGGCCATGGGAGAGAGCTGTTTATTAGCATTCTCCTTATGGCTCGCTCGCCTGTTAATCCCACCCAAATTCTTTTAGTCAATTTAAGCTAGCTTTATTTTCTGCCAGACAGGGATATCACCTTCCAGTGGAGTTTGGGAGAATAGCACCGAACACAGGAGAAAGTGAGGTTTATAGAGCTCAAAAACTTGAAGCCTAGGGGGTTTCCAGAGGTTTTTGGTTATGCTAAAAACTTGGCAGAACATTTGAAAATTATTTGGCAGAACTTTTTTTTTAAATTTTATGTGCATTAGTGTTGGAATTGGCATTACAGATGGTTGTGAGCTGCCATGTGGGTGCTGGGAATTGAACCTGGGTCCTTTGGAAGAACAGACAGTGGTCTTAACCACTGAGCCATCTCTTAAGCCCCTTGGTGGAACTTCTTATGAGGGCGGAGGTCAGGGTATGGTCGGAATATAGGTCGGAATATGAAACATGTCAAGTTCTAGCAAATGGGGCAACACATGGTCAGACTTAAGTTTTACAGAAAACAAAAATGAACTTATTTTGACCTATAACATGGCTTCTAATCTTAAGATGGAGCTAGGCTGGTCCATCACACCCTGCTTCTTATAGCACCCAGGACCACCAGTTGAGGATTGCACCACTCGACCCACCCATATCATTTGTCACGTAAGAGAACACACCACAGGCTAATCTGTTGCAGACATTCTCTCAGTTGAGGATCCTTTTTCTAAAATGACTCTAGCTTGTGTCAAGTTGCTGTAAAGCTAGTCCAGTGCCCTTTCCTTCCAGCTCCTTTACCCTTCCACACTCCCCTGTTCCTTTCTGTGAGGATTCTTTATTGATTCCACTAGCATAGCTTAAAAAAAAAGACTCTGTCCTGGGGTACCTGGTGGGAGTTGAAGACATGAACTCAGTTTCCTTTACCTCAGTGCAGTAAACTTGGATTTGACAAAGCAGCAGCAAAAGTGACGAGACAGTCTCCTGTGAGAACAATCTCCTGTTGAACCGTATGCCCCATACAAAAGAAATGTTGACTCGTGCCTTATAAGCTTACTCTATGTCAGGTATGTGTGTTACCTGTAACATGACTATATTTGAAGCACTGGTCACACTACTTATACGTGGGGAAATGAAATATGTTAATTCTGAGGTAACGTGCTACCACATTTTTGCTCAGTAAAAATATGCTGAAATAAAGCTGGTCTCATTGCAGTGACATTCTGACATTAAGCAGTGAAGCTGAGAGCAACTGGGAAAAGGAGCCTTTCGCAGTAATAATGGTGGCAAGCATCGATGGGCTGGAGAATGAGGGTTAGGGTCCACAGCCCAACATGCTAGACTTGCTCCCTCCATCCCAGTATTCCAGTTAAAGAGAGAGTAATGGTGGAAAGCAGAGAAAGATGTAATCAATATGCATTAGGATGAGGAAAAAAAAAAGAAGAAGGGTCTAGTGATCCTGAGTCCCTCTCTAAGGCGCTTACATGAGCTTTATAGATAGAGGAAGAACCGGGATAGAGGGATACGAGCTTTCCATAACTGAGCAGCCCTAGTCTGGTTGCTCTGTCTTAGTTCTGCTTCTTCAGGGTGATACAAAGAAGTCCCTGCTGCTGGAGGGGTCAGCTGGTTTTCCCATGATTAGCTTTTCTCTGGTCACAATGTTGGGTGGGACTGAGGGTGTAAGGAGTGGGTGAGTGGCCTTATTTACCCTGCAAGGCCCACCTGTCCAAGGCAACTTGAAAGTTAGAGCAACGACAATAGGATACCTCAGTTACTTTTACATTTGTGCCTTCAGCCTGGTGTGCTGGAGAGTTTTATGTGAACTTGACACAAGCTAAAGTCATCTTCATTGAGAGCAGGACCCTCAATGAAGAAAATGCCTCAATGGATCTGTGCTAGGTCCTCTCCATATATGTTATGGCTGTTAGCTTGGCGTTTTTGTGGGGCTCCTAACAGTGGGAGGTTGGGGGTATCTCTGACCCTTTTGTATGTTCTTGGGACCCTTTTCCTCCTACTGTGTTTCCTCACCCAGCCTTGATATGAGGGCCTGTGCCTACTCTTTATCGGTAGATATTCCTGGGAGGCTTTTAAAGGAAAATGGAGAAGTGGAGCTTGGGGAGAGAGAAGGTGAATTGGGGCAGAGTCTGGAGGAGTGGAAGGAGGAGAAACTATAGTGGGAATGACCTGAAAAGAAATCAAAACAAAACCAATATATAAGTAATTAGGGGTGTTTGGAATGTTTACCTCAAATTCCTTCAATCCGTGCTCTTGCTTGCTTTAGTAACAAAAAAGAGGAGTGCTTTGTATACGCTCCATCTGAGGGCAAAATCCTGAAGTCCCCTAGATCCCCTACTCAGATCTTTGTCTTCAAAGTCCACCTACTTAGCCTCACTGGTTGGGGTGAGTCAACGGTGTAGGGTCAACTTGACATGTTTAGATGCTCAAGCGGTCCCTGAATAAGTGAGGCAATTGGTAAGACATCATTTGAAGTTAAATGCTTTTAAGTAAGTACTAGTGGATAGAAACTGTTTCCTGTTTTCCCATAGCAAATACCTATACTGATCCTGGATTTCTTAAATTAAAAAAAAAAGTTATTATCTTAAAAAATAGAGCTTCCATAGGCTTGGGCTGTAGGCAAGCCTGGAGGGCATTTTCTTAATTAGTGATTGGTGGGCAGAGTTCTCGAAGAAAGCAGGCTGAGCAAGCCATGGGAAACGAACTAGTAAGCTGCACTCTTCCATGGCTTCTGCCTCAGCTCCTGCCTCCAGGTTCCCGCCCTGCTTGAGTTCCTGCCCTCACTGCTTTTGCTGAACTGTTACATGGAACTGTGAGTGATATACTCTCAGCCCCCAAGTTGCTTTTCGTCATGGTGTTTCAGCACAGCAATTGTAACCGTACCTAAGGCAGCTACGAAGGGGAATGAAATAGTTAGGTCTGTCTGGCATTTAGACAGATGGTGCTTGAGTTTATGTGCCGACGTTAGCAGGTAGCCCAGAGTAAAGGGAATGAAGGCAGAAATCCAGGTTTTATTCTGCTTTCAGTTATCTGGTAGGCTCAAGTGTGGAATTAATGATTTAAAAAGTATTTTATCTTTCTTACATTTTATTTGTGTGTGCTCAGCGTGCATCTGGAGGTCAAAGGACAACTTTTGGAATGTGAGTCTCTCCTTCTATCTTGTTGAATCAAGGTCTGTCTTGTTTCTGTCCCTGCATACTCCAGGCTAGCTGGCCATTGAGCTTCTGGGCGATTCTCCTGTATCTACCTCCCATCTCACTGTAAGAGTGCTGGTATTACCACTTGGGTTCTAAGAATTGGACCTGGGTCCTCTGCATGAGCAACAAATGCTCTGAACTGCTGAGCCATCTCTAGCTTAAAGAATTTAAAGATTCTTTAAATTATTACATTTATTTATTTATTTATTTATTTATTTATTCATTCATTCATTCATTCATTCATGTGGGAGTTGGTTCTCTCTTTCCACCATATGAGGCCCTAGGACGGAACTCCAGTTGTTAGACTTGGTGGCAAGCACCTTTACCTAAACCATCTCACTTGACCTTTTAAGGTCAGATAAACCCTAGGAGTTATCCAGCCCAACTCTTTAGTTTATAGATGAAGAGAAAGGGCCCAGAGAGAAGGAGGCACTGGCAACCTGAGAGATGGTCCTGACTTGAACCTAGGTTTCATTCCTTCCTTTCTCCTCCTCCTCCTTTTCCTCTTCTTCCTATTATTAAAAATAGTTTTCAGGGTAGTGTGGAAGAAGCTGAAGATGCTTTAGAGTCATTGCTGACTTTGCTACTTTCTAATTGTGAACTTGGCATCTCTGAACCTAGTTCATAAAACAAACTAAAGTGTATAAACCTATTGTGACAGGCTCCTGTATGTACTTCAGAACAAATGGCTATTATGATCATGATTTGATACTGCCATGGAATCAAATCTGCCAAATGAGATGAATGTTTCCTGTAGCCTGTTCCCCGCCTATGTGAGTTACTTCAAACATTCAGCGATCATCATTTAAAGCATATGCTATAGAAATTACCTGTTTTTTTAGAATGTGTTCTATGCCACTCTCTCCCTTTTAACTGGTAAATTTCTAAGAATAGAAGCCAAGGATTCCAATCTTCTTATCCCTGGGAGACCACACAGTGATGGGTATGATTTAGGTGGCTGCTTTTCCTGGCGTGAAGTACAGGGATTTATCAACCATCTTCCTCTAACTTCATTTAAAAACCAACAGAAAAAAGGCTTCGGCCTTAGCTTTGCAGGAAAGTGTAGTCAAATTTAAGAGAAGGGGCAAACATTCTTGAGGACCACTCCAGTACTGCCATTTATTTCATTGTGCCGTTTTCAACCCGGCTGTTATGTCAGAGCCAGCAGAGGGAGCACAGAGCACAGCTTTGAAGCAAACTGTAGCTATGTCCAGGGAAACCCAAGAAGTCCTCTAGGGCTTTTACCCAGGAAAGAAGCTGAGCTCTGGGAGGAAGACCACTCCTTATTTCCATCCCCCTTCTGTGTGCCCGTGGGTTTCTCATTCAGGAGAGATTGTGCGGCTCTCATCTTTTGCCCTGGAGTTTTGCACAGCCCCTCCCTTCCCTTTGGTCAGTCACCCAAAATGGTCCTTAGCTGCCACCTTGCTCTTCCTGCTTTTTTCTATTAGTTACTTGGCTTAGCTTTAGGGGATGAATGCAGTAACCCAGGAGTCTTGATCCACCATCCCCACTAGTAAAGCCATTGAGCGTCCTGAAGGGAGGCAGAGAGGGCCGAGGCTGGTTCTTTGGTGTGTCAGGAATTAGAGCTGATTGACCTGGGCAGGAAAAGCAGGAAAGGGTTGGACAGTGCGGGGGATGCCTTCTCCTGCTTCAGTGTCTTCCACAGACACAGCTCAGCTCTGTGCTGTACAGATGTCTCCAAACATTCTGATGCTAAAATGGACCAGAGTATGCTATTTATCTATTTACCTGTCTATCTATTTATATGTAATGCTAGGATGTTAATTGGTAGTATGTGGAGATAAATTTGTTACCAGATAAATGTGTAGAAATTATGAAGCACATCTTTTTTTTTTTTCTTTTCTTCTCCTTCCTTCCTTCCTTTTTTTGAGACAGGGTCTTTCTGTCTAGCCCTGGCCTTCCTGGAATTCCCTATATAGACTAGGCTGGTCTCAAACTCACAGACTCGGAGAGATCTTCTGCCTGCCTCTGGCTCCTGAGTCCTAGGATTAAAGATATTTAAGCACCATACCAGGCAGGAGCCGATCTCTTAGCTGTGGAAATTCTTAGATCTTTAACAAATTTACACAGCACGCAAATTTCAGCTTGAAAGGGATACAAACTGAAATTTTTACATACATGGTAGGTAGCTTGTGGGACAAGGATTCTATGATTTATGATTTTAGACAGGGTTGTCTAGTTTGGAAGTTAGATAACTCATCCATAAAATACAGCCATGAAGCACTTTCAAAAGGGGCAGTAGTTTCTAAGACTGAGTTTGCTTCCTCCTCTCACTGGAGGAAGTATGAAAAAGGTAACTGAAGCGGTAAAGGAACGTATTTCAGAACTGTGAGTGGTGTTTTTCTGAAATCCCGCATATGCTTTTGTATCCTTCCCAAACTCGGGGTCTTGATAACAGTCTTATTACTTTGGGTAATGAGCCTTTCCTACGACCAGGAATGAACAAACCAGCTGTTAGCCAGTCTCCTATAGTTTGGGATTAACATCTGCATGTTGTTCAAGGTTTTCCTTTGTCTTTCCCAACTCCATTGTCTTTCTAACTTTACTCTTTCATTATAGTAACTACTATGATAGCTAATTAAAGTCTGATGATCTTGAAAACTCAGCAGCCTATGGGCTTCCTCTGAGCAGGGGGTCTAGGTCTTTTCCATGCATGGTCCTTGATTGGAGTATTGGTCTCGGCAGGTCCCTGGTCCCAGATTTTTTTGGCTTTGTTGCTCTCCTTGTGGAGTTCCTGTCCCCTCCAGGTCTTTCTGTCTCCCTCTTCCTCCATAAGGTTTCCTGCACTCTGCCCAAAGTTTAGCTATGAGTCTCGGTATCTCCTTCAATACCCAGGCAAGGGAGCAGTGGCCAGCTCTTTGATCACCTCCCCCTGGGGGGGTGCAGCCTTGCCAGGCCACAGAGGAAGATGATGCAGCCAGCCCTGATAAAACTTGATAGGCTAGGGTCAGATAGAATGGGAGGAGGTCCTCTCCTATCAGTGAACTAGGGAAGGGGTATGGGGGGAGAAGCCACAGGGAGGGGCCTACAGCCAGCATACAAAGTGAATAAATTGTAATAAATAAACAATTTAAAAAAAGTCTGGTGACCCATCTGAGCTTATTTTATGCGAATTACAAGATGGAAATCTGGATATATAATCTCCCATAGTCTCCTGACCCCTCTCCCATCGTTTAAAGGCTCTTCCTTTCCAAGTCTGTTATGGAAAATACATAGGCTATTAATTTTTATTATTAAAGCCTGTATATATCATGGCAGTATTATTCTCTAATGCACTACCAAATCAATAAATGACACAGATACCTGATAGATTTTTAGGTAAGCCTTGTTATATCTGGGGCTGGACAGATACTTCTCGTGAGGCTACCTCATTCCCACCCAATCTCCATCCCATGCCGTCTGCTTTAATCACTCCTATTTGAGCTGCTTCTCATCCATAACCCCGAGATACTTGCACACACTTTCTGTCTGGGCAGCGCCTCTTCAGACCTTTCTCAGAGTTCTTCCTCCAGGCCCATGTGGTTCTCTACATCTCCCGTGGAGGTGGCTCGGCTTCCTCTCTCCTCCGGTACTGTCTCCTCGATCCGGTGATCCTTCTGTCCTCAAAGCCCTCGAACCTTGGCTCCACCTCCGGCTTCTGCCCTGCCCAGGCTTTAGCATTTTTTAATTAACCAATCAACTTTAAATTAGGTAGAACAAGGTTTACACAATAAGGATAGGTGTGCGTGAGCAGGCCTTGGGGAGCAAAATAATTGATAATCAAACACAAAAGCACCGAACCGTGCCTTCACAGAAGTGTGGCGCGTCCCACCAGGCTATGCCACTCCCTTTTGTTCCCATTATCGTTCAGGCATTAGCCGCCCTCAACTGACTCCTTGTTTATTCTTTGACTTTCCGAGTTTATAAATTGGTGGTTTGAAACGTAGAACACACTTGTCTGAAGAAAATACTGTAGTTGAGTCAAGGTATAATTAAAGTAAAAACAGTAGAAAACAGCCTTGACGGTTGAATAAGTAACTGTAGTAAGTAAACAGAATGGGATTGATGAATTCTCCTCCTTTCATTTATCTTGGTGCTGGTGTTGAAGGAAGAGAAAGCTTAATTAAGGAGGATGGAGAGGGTCGAGGTCAGTGGGCATTCTGAATGGGCCTCAGGGGCCAATCTTGCAGGGAACCCCACAGGCGCTGTCACATCACAGCTCCTAGATTTCCATTTCTGTGGTGATGGAGACTGGCGACTTCCTAGTACTTTTGTTCTTAGCCATAAATATAGATTATTTTTAGCTTAAAAAATCAAGCAAGCGTAACCACAAACTGACAGAATGAGGAGGGCCAGAAAAATTTCCCTCCATAGGAACAATGAAAAAGAATTACAAATTTTGTTTTTCAAAAGTAACATTTTCAGAGCCCTAGAAATTAACCAATGGCTTTTAGTACCTTAGGGATATTTTATTCAAGAAAAATGGCTGCGTCTCCATGAATGGTGAACTCTGGCATTCCGATGTGTTCTAGAACCTCCCACTGCTTTCCAGCCACTATAAGGCACACTAGCCCGTGTTTCCAGGAAGCTTGTCAGCCACCAGAGAATGAAGAATGGATTTGAAACTCATTCTCCCTGTGCACAGTGTCACACGACTGTGATTCCAGCACACAAGAGGCTGGGGCGGGAAGATTATGAGGTCGCGGTCGGCCGTGACTGAACAAGACCCTGTCTCAAAACCAAACCAAGCACGATACAACCCAGCCAAAACACACTCTATAAGCCTGATGTGTTTCTCATTCAGTACTAGAAACTTATGCCTCCCAGGGAGAGGAGGCCATTGTCAAAAGTCGGGGTAGGCAAGCACTTTAGCTCCATATACACCTGAGTTAACCATGGTGGCAAACACTAGATGAACTAAAACCTACAGAGGCAGCTGTGGAATGAGCTGTCCACAAGGGCCTTGAAAAGCTCTGATGCATTTTTTTTTTTTATTTATTTTTTTTATTTTATTTTTATTTTTATCAGTTACATTTTATTAATTCTGTATCCCAGCCGTGCCCCGAACCCTCGTTCCCTCCCAGTCCCTCCCTCCCTCCCTCATCACCACTGTGCCCCTTTCTAAGTCCACTGATAGGGGGGACCTCCCCCCATTCATCTGATCCTGTTTTAGCTCTGATGCATTTTTGATACTGTCGCTGCTCATGTGGATGGATGGGCAGAGAGTCTGCCGAGCAACGGACTGAGATAATCCTAAAATCTCACCTCTGGGCTCGCTTGAGAGTCCGTACAAACCTGAAGGAATGTTAAGTTTTAAACAGTTGAATTTAAAAGTCTACACCCACACCTAATGAGATCATTCAGCAAAGCCAGGGGTTATTAATTCTACGCCTTTAAGGAAAGCTCTGTGTCATCATTGGCTGGCCGGTAAGCTAATCAAGTAGAGAAGCGAACATGATAAAGAATACAGGTTTTACAGAATAATTTCACAAAAGGCACCAAACAGACTAGCATAAGTTCTACTTGTGGTGGCAGGATCTGATCGCAAGCCTTTTCACATTATTTTAATTTTCTTTGTGTGTGTGTGTGTGTGTGTGTGTGTGTGTGTGTGTGTGTGTGTGACTTCAGATCACCTGAATGGATGCTGGGAACTGAACTCAAGTCTTGTATACTGCAAGAGCAGTATATGCTCTTAACTTCTGCTCCAGCTCTCCAGACCCATGTTGTTTTATTTTTAGTGTCTAGTTTTTTTTGGGGAGGGGGAACAAAAGAAATAGAAACAATAGCATATTTTCCATTTAAAGGAGGAGAAACAAGCAATAGGAGCCATTCTTATGACACCACAGATGTTGGGTTTACTAGAAAAACACTCCACTTTAAAATACATCTAGCAAAAACAAGCCATGTGCAGAGGGCTAATGTGCTATGACATCTCACCAAATAGAGGATATTACAAAACATCATATAAAAAAACACAGCCAGGAGTGGCGGCGCACGTCTTTAACTCCAGCACTCAGGGAGGCAGAGGAAGGTGGATCGCCGTCAGTTCAAGGCCAGCCTGGTCTACAAAGTGAGCCCAGGACAGTCAGGACTACACAGAGAAACCCTATCTTGATAAACCAAAAATAAGAAGAAAACACATAGAAATCCCAGAGCGGAAAGCATAAAAACCAAGGGACAACTGGGAAATGGCATGGTGGGTCAAGCACTTCTTGTGGAATTCTAGGGATCTGAGTTCAGATCGAAGCACTCGCTTTGAAAGCCAGGTGTGGTGGTGGTACCTATACCCCTGTTCCTGTGGAGACAGACAGGGCTCCTGGTACTTTTTGGTCTTTCTTTGTTTCTTTGTTTCTTTGTTTCTTTGTTTCTTTGTTTCTTTGTTTCTTTCTTTCTTTCTTTCTTTCTTTCTTTCTTTCTTTCTTTCTTTCTTTCTTTCTTTCTTTCTCTCTCTCTCTCTCTCTTCTTTTTAAAGGGAGTTTCTTTCTTTCTGTTTAAAATTGATTTACTTTTATGTGCGTTGGTGTTTTTCCTGCGTGTATGTCTATGTGAGGATGTTGGAATACCTGGAACTGGGGTTACAGACAGTTGTGAGCTGCCATGTGGGTGCTGGGAATTGAATCCTGTGGAAGAGCAGCCAGTGCTCTAAGCCTCTGAGCCACTCTCTGGTCTCCTAGTTTTTGTTATTTTGAGAGAGGGTTTTTTTCTGTGTGGTCCTAGCTGTCCTAGAGCGCAGTATGTAAATCAGGCTGGTGAACTCATGTCCTCCTGCCTCTGGGCACTGGGCTGAAGTCATGTACCACCATGCCCATCTTAGAAAAAGATTCTTTAATACAGCTTATCTCTTGAGGTAATAATAATAATAATAATAATAATAATAATAATAATAATAAAGTATCTCAGAGTGTAATTGTAGAGAATTAATAGGACAATTTATGTGGGGCCTAGAAAATTATAGATAATTTCCCTTTTACTTTTATATCCAGAATAATCTGTTTTTAGGCATTTGTGTCTGTCAATTTCTGCAATAGAGCATAGCACATGAGCAGAAAACTGTGTATTACTTTTGTTACTGATATTCACAGTCACTTATCAGGGCAGTTCTGACTGGGAGGGGCGTGCACACAACTGAGGCTCTTCCCAAAACCAGATACTACTTCTTCAGTTCAAGACCCTCAAACATTTTTGCTTGAATGCCCTCTTTGATAACAATGTCTTTGGAAACAGACAGGCAAACGATCAAGCCCTGGGATGTGGGGTGGTCAAGGACTTGCCCTCCCCAATTTCATGCCTGAGTACTTCTTTGAGCCAAAGTGAAGGCTTCATGTCTATTTCTGGCAGTTCGACGTTGCCCCTCCGAATTAAAGCTGTGTTGGCAAACTTCTTCTGAAGGGCCAGAGAGAACCGATTGTGGGTTTTGAATAATGTAGCCTGTTGTGAGCCCTCAGACTTCTTTTGTAGTAGACAGTTCATTAATGAATGGGTAAGGCCTTGCTCCAGTAAAATGGTTCACTCTATAAAATCTCTCTCCACCTCCTTGGTGTCTCCTCTACCATGAACAACCACTTCTCAGTCTGTAGATTTACTAGATCTGTAAAGTCAACTAGACTTTTGGACGCCCACTTAGACTTTGCTCCAATAAGAACACAATTCTCATATAAAATCTTTTCTTGCTTAAAATTCCTTCAGCAGTTTCATGTTTGAAACTCTGAGTGGTTCAGTCAGAGTTACAGGAGAAAAATGATGTAGACTTTTAAGCCCTTAAATAAAATGAAAAATATTATTTTTAGGTCTCTTGTACATGCTCATTGTAATTGTTTCATAAGGACAGCGTCACATGAATATGTATTTATGCTAAGCATATCCCACCCATACTTTCTTTCCTACCTTTTCTCCCACTTATAATCTCCTTTGTTCCCTGCCAAGTGTGCCCAACCTGTGTGTGTGTCCTGGGTCATGCATGCGTGCTGCACGCAGCTGAGGACAGCTATAAATTCAGCCCATCACAACACTGTAAACTTACTTAAAACATGAGACTTTTTGTCTTTTCTCTTGTAAATTATGTGCATGGTTCTTGAGCATGGATTCTGTAGATGACAAGGCCTGGTTGCTATGTCAAAAAGTTGGACATGCTTGGTTTACTTCTATTTTCTTGCCGTATATGTATATATTATTTTATGAAATGATATATGCATGAAATTTTCAAAGAATTAAAAAGAGAATATATTGTGTAATGTAAACTGCATTTTCTTTACCCATTTCTCTGCTGTTAGATACCCCATTTTGTTCCGTAAAATGGGTACTGTGAAGAGTGAGGCAATAAACTTCTGTGTGTAGGCATCTCTGTGAGGAGTTCACTTGCAGCTCTTTGCCTGAATACTCAGGATCTGTATAGCTAAGTCATATGGCAGATGTATTTCTCATTTTTTAAATTTTGATGTAGTATTTATTTTCTCTGAAATTTTCACATAATGTGTTTGATCCCACTCATTCCTCCTCTTCCTCTTCATTCCTCTCAGATCCACCCTTTCCAACTGCATGTCCTCTTATTCCAAAAATAACATTCATGAAATAACATCTATAAATATGTATACTTTTGCTTCTTTCCTGTTTCTCTCTCATCTGTTTGCTTCTCTCGTGGCTGCAGCCGAGACGTCAAGCCCTGGGTTGAAGAAGAATGGAGTTTGTGTCCTTGGCTCCACTTGTGTGGTGCATTGCACTTATTGATTTGTGCATGCTGAGCTGTCCCTGCTTTGATGGAGTGAATCCAACTTGACCATGATGAGGGATCTGTTTGATGCATTTTTGAATAGAAGGAATGATTTCATGTATTTGTTAAGGCCTTCCTTATGTCCTGTTATATTACCTGCTTTAGAGACAGTTCCATGAACTGTTTAGAAGAATGTGTGTTTTGTAGCACTTGGACAGTATGTTAGTCAGTGCTTTATTGCTGTGAGGAGACACCATGACCACAGTGACTCTTATAAAGGAAGACATTTAATTTGGGCTGGTTTATAGTTTCAGAGGTTTAGTCCATTATCATGGAGGGATGCATGGCAGCATTCAGGCAGACATAGTGTTGGAGAAGGAGCTGAGAGTTCTACACCTTGATCCGCAGATAGCTAGAGTGAATGCCACACCAGGCCTAGCTTGAGCACAGGAGACCTCAAAGCCAACTCTGACAGTGACACACTTCCTCCAACAAGGCCACCCCTCCTAGTAGTGCCACTCTCTACGAGCCGATGGGGGCTATTTTTATTAAAACCCTCACAATCCAGTATATTCTGTTTATGGTTTACCCTCTCCCGACTCCTCTCATATCCTTCCTACCTCCTCCCCCCTTCTGAATCCATATCCTTTCTGTCTCTCCTTAGAAAATAAACAGGCAACAAAGCTTTGATAAGGAGCTTGCTATGTTTTGGAATAGTATCTCTCAAAGATCCACGTATTAAAGTTGGCTGGGTCATGGCGTTTCGTCACAACAATAGAACTGTAACTAACACACTCAACAAGAGGAAATTCATGTGAGGTGCTAGAAACCTAGCCAACGATCCAGGGCAGGTGAATTCACAAATCTTGGAGGAGAACCTACAGCAACTACTTTACTAAACCAGCTTGCCTTCCTTCCTTCCTTCCTTCCTTCCTTCCTTCCTTCCTTCCTTCCTTCCTTCCTTCCTTCCTTCCTTCCTTCCTTCCTTCCTTTCTTCTTTCTTTCTTTCTTTCTTTCTTTCTTTCTTTCTTTCTTTCTTTCTTTTTTTCTTTTTTTTTCATTTTTGGTTTTTAAAGACAAGGCTTCTCTGTGTAGCCTTGGCTATCCTGAGCTTGTTTTCTGGACCAGACTGGCCTCAAAATCACAGAGATCTGTCTGCCTCTGCCTTCCCACATGCTGGGATTAAAGGCATACACTAGCCCACCTGGCTTAAATATTTAATCTTATACCAACAGATAAGTATAGTCTTACTCCTCATCAAAGAAATGTTTCCTTGACGGAGACTATTACAGACGGAGACTATTACAGAAAACCACACATCAAAATTCAGAGAACAGGTGACTGTGTGGTGCCAGGCTCCAGCTAATGCATCTTCAATACAGTTCTTGAACCCACAGCTCAGGGAGCCTAGATAAGAGGGGATGGAGAAACCATAAGGGCCAAAGGAACAGGAAGTGTCCTGTGAGACTGTCTCCTAGAAACATCATGAAGTCTCATCGACACAGCTGCCCAAGCAGGGCCTGGACAAGGAAGACACCAATAGGCTCGGGGCCTCAGGACACAGAACTGCAGGCGATTAAGCAATGCTGAGAGCTGGGGGAGGTAACCTTCCCCAGGGAAGAGCCCACAAGTTGGTGATCCAACACAGAATGATCAGCCCTCAAGTCATATACATATAAGTAACATCAAGTAGGTCGGGCAGGTTGTATTTATATGTTTAGGAAAAAAATGTATGTAACAACAACTAAAGAAATAGAGGCCATGAGTTAGAGAGCGAGAGAGACAGAGAGAGAGAGAGAGAGAGAGAGAGAGAGAGAGAGAGAGAGAGCCAGCCAAGAGGGCTACATGGCAAGGGTTGGAGGCAAAAAAAGATGTAATTATATTTTAATTTAAAAGAGTGGGGTGTATCCAGAGAAAGTTAAGACCCTTCAAGCACACACTAGAATCTGGGTCTCACCCCCCCCATTACCATGACGTGAACAGGCATCATTTACCATATACGCTTGCCTTGATGTGCTGTTTTACGGTAATCCCAAAGGTATTGGGTCATGAGACTATGAACTATAAACCTCTGAAACTACAGACCAAAATAAATGTTTTCTCTTACTCTGACCTTAGGCGTTTTCATCACAATAATAGAGAGCTGACTGACACAGAGCTGAAATATTGATGAGTTTGAAGCACATACCTTTATGAATAGCAAGATCCTTTGCAAAACAGGGTTCTTTTTTCATATTTACAGTTTTTGCTTGCTTTTAAAAATGTGAGACTGGGGATGCAGTCTGGTTGGTAGAATGCTTGCCTAGTATGCACGAGCCTGGGCTTGAGCAGCAGTGCATGGCTATAGTTTCAGCACTCAGGAGATGGAGACAGAAGGATCAGAAGGTCTGTTCTGTTTCCCTCTGGATGTCTTTCTCACTGCCCCCTCGAGTCTGTCTGAGCAAATGAAGTGATTCATAGTCATTTCAAAACACA
This sequence comes from Rhombomys opimus, assembly GCA_010120015.1. Lineage (NCBI taxonomy): Eukaryota > Metazoa > Chordata > Mammalia > Rodentia > Muridae > Rhombomys > Rhombomys opimus. Next base: position 271,430 of record REGO01000056.1, on the reverse strand, counting down.
TTTTTTTTTTTAACACAATACTTGATGATTGCTTTATGTTTTACCTTAAAGCACTTTAAAATTATTTGAGGGGAAAGCAAAAAGGCTCCATGGGTAAAGGCGTCTGCCACTAAGCCTGATGGTCCGAGTTCAAATTCCAGGACCCACGTGCTGGAAGGAGAGAACCAACTCCACAGGTTGTTCTCTGGCACCCGAGCGGGCACCGTGGCGTGAACACAACTCTCCCCACCAAGTGAGATGTAGTAAAGAGTGACCTTTAAAATGTTCTGAAAAGGGAGACCTCCTAAAGGTCACCCCATCCTAAAGATGACTGAAAAGAGGCTAAGAAACGTGCCCAAGATCACAGACGTGGGGTTCAAACAGGAACATTTAAAACCTTAGTGTTTTCTCTACCTTCACATAAAATATTTTGCCTTTATTAAATGGTGATTTGGGTGATATGGCTTTGGAGAAAGATTTTGGAAAGCTGGCATAGCTTTTCTTTCCTGGAAGCCAAGGGACAGTTAGAACTGTTAATGAACAATGTATTATTAGTGGCCTGATGAGGGTGCTCTTACTCAATGTATAGCTTGAAAAATTTGAAGTTCAATCTAGTTAGTGTCAGAAACTGCTAAAGGAAAGGGGTGTGCGAGTGTACTGCCTTCAAACCAAGTAGACTATTTTAGGTTAGTCTCATTGTAAAAACAACCGTGAGAAGAACAGTAACCTCGCCTTTCTTCTCGGTTTGAAGACAACTCTGTGCATATTTAAAACAGTAAGAGAGCTTCCAAAGTTATCCTGGGCTTCATGCTGACCCTGGAGGGAGGGTGTGGGGTTGCGTGGCGAGGCTGGTGAGGCTGGCTCTGCCGGTGCTGAGGAGGTGATCGGGAGCTGGCACAACCCTGCCCTGTGGACCTCTCTCCAGAACGGGGTCTAGCTGCGTGCACACAGATCGATGGGATTGCCTTGAGCAGGCACTCAATTCTGGGACTGACTTGTTGAAACTTTTGTCTAATCCCTAGATTGAGCCTCCCCTTTCCTTTTTCTTGACTTGCTGATGGGGAAGTCAGCCCTGGGCTCTTGCTTTTGTATCCTGTGTTCCTTCTCTGTTTTTTAGCTTCTTAAGAAGAATAGAAAAGGACTAAAATAGAGTTGGCATGAATAAGACTTTCTGCGAGTTGCCAGTTATTCAATAAGTTGCCTACAAGACTCAAGAAAAGATTCCCAACAGTAGTGTGTATTTCTGTCTATGTTTGGGAGAAGGACAGAGCATAGGTGTGTAAAAGGATGTGTCTAATTTAGAATCAAGCCATACTCACTGTCGTCTTTGGATGACACTCTTGATTCAGTAGTCTTAGTAGGGTCTAAGTCCTTCCTGGAGACTGTAGTAGTCCAGCAAGTAGTCCAAGCTATACTGTGGACAGAGAAACTGAAAACTGCAATGGTTTCATACAACAAATATTCCTTTTCTAATGTCACCGTGTGCCATGGGGTGGGTGGATCTCTTGCTTGTTTCTCTAGCAGCTGATGACTCATATCCAAATCACTTCTCTCTTGAAACTCTACCCATTGTTTCAGGTGTCAGAGGAGAGAGGGTGTGAAGATAGGGCATCCCTACCTGATCAAAAGTAATGTACCATTTAGCTTGATGGTACCACGATCCCACTGAGGTGCACAGGAGCTGGGCAGAGGCAGGAGCAGATGCAGGACTTGGTGAAATCAGCTCTGCCACAGAGAAGATTTGTCATGATACATTAGTACCAGGAAAAGGTTTTTCTTTTTTGGAAATAATCGGTATATTTTTTTTTTCTTCTTTCATTGTGGTCAGAAACATTAAATTAGTGACTATCTTCCCTTACTGTTGGTGTCATAATATGTTCTTTTTCTGTCTTAGTCAGAGTTTTTACTGTCACACTATGACCAAGATCAACTTGGAGAGGAAAAGGTTTACTTCATCTTACACTTCCAGGTAAAGTCCATCATCGAGGAAGTCAAGGCAGGAGCCTGGAGGCAGAGACTGAAGCAGGCCACGAGGAGAGAGGCTTACGGGTTTGCTCCCCCTGGTTTACCCCAGGGCCACGTTGGCTACGTGTGGCACCACCCACAGTGAACCAGACCCTCTCCACAGTAGTCATTATGAGGAAAATGTCCTACAGGCTTGCGTATAGGCAATGTGATGGGAGGTGTTTTTTCAGTTGAGGTTCCTCTTCCCAGGTAACTCTAGTTTGTGTCAAGTTGAGAAAACAGAACGACAATCAACCAGGACACTTCCTCTATTGTATTTCTGAAACTACAATATTATTTTTAATGGAACTACTTTGCTTAAAAGAAATTTTAAGATGCCATCATCCTCTAGCTATCGCTGATACACTGATAAGAATTTTCTTTTCTTTTCCTTCCTTCCTTCCTCCTCCTCCCTCCTTCCCTCCCCTATCTCTCTTTTTCTGGCTTTAATAGATTAACTAATAGTGGTTTAAGCAAGAGGCATTTGTTGTCTTAGATAACTAGAAGTTCTTGAATTGGTTCTAGAACACAGAGGATGTTGTCTACATTTTGCTATATACTAGAAACCTCGTAATTTATCAATAGTAATCTTCTTTTCTATCATAAGTACCTTAGCTCTAGGAGTCTTGGGCTATGACAAACCTCAGGCCTGGGGCTTATGAAGCAGAAGAGAGATTATGTATGCAGGCTGGGCATCATGACCCCTGGTGTAGTGCCTCCCAGCAGGCAACATGCCTAGCCATACATATAGATCCCGTAAACGATGGGAAAATGTTATAAAACCATGCCAGTGGCAAGGTGTGTATAAGTTAGCTTCCCATAACAATAATAAACTATCCGACACAACCAACCTACAAAGAGAAAAGTCCTTATTCTGCCTCACATTTGTAGTGAGGTGTGGCAAGGGCTCTGGGATGCTGCGGAACTAAAACAGGAAGCTAGAGTTGTAGTGCTGTCCCAGGTACTGAACAGAAATGCCTTGCGTGGGCAAAGGCTGGGCAATGCCTCCTGCCCCATGTTCTTTTTCCAGGTATCATTTGCCTCAAAAGCTGACTTGACAGAGGTCTCCTCTTTGTTGTCCCACTCAAGGGGAAGCCTGTAATGTGTCTACTGCGTTTGCCTGTGGCTCAGAAAAGTTGTTATTTGTATAACATTTAGAAGTTTGACATATGTTTCCCAAGCACTAGCTGTCGATAGGGAGCAATGCCCCGATCTCTACTTCAAGGCCAGTGTTCTTTCTACATATCTCTTTCCATACATCGAACCCAGCTTCCCTTTTCTCCTATAGCTGGCTCCTAAATAGTCCCCTTGTGTTGTGGTTTTAAAATAGCTGCAATTTCATTGATATTCTTCCTCCTTGGAAGAGTTGCCTAATTCACGAATGTAGGGATATTCATTTCTTTCTTTCTGCTTTTTCTGTTCTTTTCTTTCTTTTTCTTTTTCTTTTTTGGAGAAAAGATCTTGTTCTGTAGCTTAGGCTGGCCTTGAACTCAGTCCTCTGCCTCACCTCACCAGCCCTAGGGTTATAGGCATATATAGGCATGTGTCACTGTGTCCCACTAGGCTCATCCATTTGGAAATAAAGTAGGAGGGTGGTAATTAATTTCAAAAGCCCTTTCATGAAAGTCAGTATGACTTTCTACTTATTTCCTTGCTCTCTCTTGGATCCCTTGCTCTGGAGAAATTCAGCTGCACTGTTGGGAGCAGACCTATTAACAGGCTCGCATAGTGAGAATTGCATTCTCTGGCTGACAGGCTGAGGGACCATGGTGTGGCCAGTGTCCCAGAAGGACTCCGATGAGAGTGAAGCCTCAGCCAGCATCCTCACTGTGCTTAAGAAGGTTCCAGAACAAGAACTGTTGTGCCCTGAGAAGCTGTTGTTTGATTTATGACTTTCTTTTTTATCTTAAATTTTTTATTATTATTATTTATTACAATTTATTCAATTTGTACCCTGGCTGTGACCCCCTCCCTCATCTTCTCCCAATCCCACCCTCCCTCCCTGTTCTCCCCCTATGCCCCTCTGCTAGTCCACTGATAGATGAGGTTTTCCTCCCTTTTATCTGACCCTAGCCTATCAGGGCTCATCAGGACTAGCTGCATTGTCTTCCTCTGTGGTCGGGTAAGGCTGCCCCTTCCTCAGAGGGAGGTGATCAGAGAGCCTGTCACTGAGTTCATGAGAGAGAAAGCCCCTGCTCCTCCCCTTTCTTTTTGACAGAGTCTCACAATGTAGTTCTGGCTAGCCTGGAACTTGCTGTGTAGACCAGGCTGGCCTTGAATTCACATTCAGACTGCATTTGCCTCCTGAGTGCTGGGTGTGCATTGCCATTCCCAGTCTGGATTTCTGACTTTTTAATACTGTGAACTATTTGTTTATTTTAAAATATTAGATTTACAAAAATGTTCAAAACCAAAAAAACCAAAAAAACAAAAAACAAAAAACAAGGAAAACAAGTAAGATGCCTGTGATTAGGAACTGTAAAGAAGACAATACAGTAAGACCCTGACTCAAACAATGAACAACAACAAAAACCTTAAAGAGTAGTAGCAACAGTAGAACTAAGAAAGAAAAGAGCAAATCTGTCATCTCACCACATGAAAAACATACTTATTCATAGAAAGACTTTAGTACTTAATAAAAGACAAATACAGCTTCCTTTTTTCCATCTCTGAACTCTAGCTCTTATTCCCAAAGTGATAGTTATTTTTTCCGAATTTTTATGCATATATCTACATCATTATCTATACCATCATCTGTATCTATATTTATATCTATGTCTACATCTCCATATCTCTATTTATACCTTTAGCTATCGCATCTATTTGAGCCCTTTATAAAAGTCAGTTTCTTGTGTAGCACAAATGGCTTGGAGACTCCATGCTGTTATAAAGAGACTGAAGACCTGATCTGTAGGTCGTATCACTGCTGTCGATACCGTGCATATGTGTGTGCATGTTTGTATGTATGTGTCTGTGTCTCCTCTTAAGCTGTTCAAAAGAGTCATGTTCATTGGAAAGACATTATTGGAGTTGGGCCTGGTGGTGCAGGCCTATAACCCCAGTTACGCTGGCAGTTGAGAAAGGGGGGTTGATAGTTAAAGGCCAGCCTGGGCAATTTAGTGAAAGACTATCTCAAAGCTTTGTGTTTTCTTTTCTTTTCTTTCTTTTTCTTTTTTTTTTAAAGTAAGAGAAGGGCTGGGGTTACATATTAGCAAGAGAACTCTTGCTTAGTATGTGTGAGGTTCTGTGTACTCTCTAGTACTGAAGCAAACAAAGAGATGAAATAGTAGTATTACATATTTGAAGATATCTTTAGATCATTATACATATATATCCTTGTGAATGCATGTTCCATAAGGTAAATGTTTTATATTATATTAGTCCATCTCCAGGGATGGACATTTAGGATATTTACAGATTTTTTTCCATTATAAAACATGTTTTAAAGCTTTTGTGAGTCCCCCCAGGTAAATATATAGGGTTGGGAATTTGGCATCAGATGGTACCATTTGTCCCACAGTCTTTTTCCTTTCGTGTGGTGCAAGGATGGAGCATAGGGTCTTGCCCATGCTGGGCAGGTGCTCTATCACTGAGCCATGCCCCAGCCTCCATTTCACAGTCTTTGTTCCAGTGCACACTGAAACACAAACAATGACTTTCAGCTATGTACTTGGCATATCTTTGATAGAAAGCAAACTTTACCTTGCTTTTGCCTTTACTCTTCTTTTCTCGAGACTTGGTAGTGCTGACGAGTGCCAATTTTATAAAGTATAAGAGACTGAACATCTAGATTATCTACCATTTCACCGATTACTCGTAGCATTCGGCAAATCCTGTTTGCAAAAAAGCAGCAGCCTTGCATTTCTGCAGCTCATCTTCTGGATGCATTGCCTGTATACTCTTTCCTGATTCTTTCACAGTGGTAGCTATATACCACAAAAAGAAGGTCCTTGGATCTTAGTCACTCAATCCCATTCTGCAAAACAAAATGTTCTACAGTTTCCAGACTAAAACTGGTGTTAGGAATAGGGGTACCTGTCTCTCCTCTCCACTAATCTAATTCACACAGAATCGTCTTGTTGCTCTACCCTTCCTCCCAGCTGCCTCCTTTCAACCTTTGTGGTCGATCCTGTCCTAGCTGTAGGGCTCTTCCTTTTCTCCCTTGCTGCCAGGTCCCAGAATCCGCTCGCTGTGGCTCTACTCACTGTGGCAGCCCGGCTCTTGGGAGCCAAGAATTCATGCCTTTCCCTTGCTGTCTGGCATGCCAGTGCTTCCAAGAATCTGAAAGATGTACTGGCCAATCTGATACCTAAGGAGCAGGCCAGACTTCAGGCAGCAACATGGGAAGACAGTGGTGGGCCAAATCCCTGTGGACATGATGTATGGTGGCCTGAGAGGCTGAAAGGACTTGTATATGAAACATCAGTTCTTGATCCTGATGAGGGTGTCCGATTCCAAGGCTATAGTATCCCTGAATGTTAGACTAGGCCACCCAAGGCTGAGGGTGGGGAAAAACCCCTGCCTGAGGGCTTATTTCAGCTGCTAGTAACTGGACAGATGCCGACAGAGGAACAGGTATCTTGGCTCTGACAAGAATGGACAAAGAGGGCAGCTATGCCTTCTCATGTGGTTACCACACTGGACAACTTTTCTACCAATCGGCACCCCATGTCTCAGCCCAGTGCAGCCATCCCAGCCCTCAACAGTGACAGTAGCTTTGCCCGGGCATGCGCAGAGGGAATCACCCGAACTTTAGTACTGAGAGTTGATTAATGAAGATGGCGTGGGCCTGATGGCGAAGCTACCTTGTATTGCAGTAAAGATCTACCAAAATCCTTACCAGGAGGGCAGCAGCTCACATTGAGGTCCTGCTCCAGCACTATGATATGATGATGTCATAGTGATGAATTACTACACGATGCTGTTTGGAGTGTCAAGGGCACTGGGTGTGCTGGCACAGCTCATCTGGAGCGGAGCCCTAGGCTTCCCTCTGGAAAGGCCCAAGCCCAGGAGCACCAATGCTCTGATGAAGTTTGTGGACTCTAAGTCAGGGTAAACTGGGATATTGGGGGAAACTGACTATAAGAAAGTAAGGAAGCTTAAGCGCAGGTTTGCTTTTTCCAAAAGAGCTGGGAGAAGGGAAGTGATGATGAGGTCTACGGCAGTAGTGGCAACTTACAGTAGACACAGGAAATGGTCCTGGAGCCTTCTCCTTCTAGATGAGAGACACTGAGTGCAAAGGAAGAAAAAGAGCTGAAGACAAATCAGCTGATGGCCAGCATGCCAGTGAAGCACGGGTCACGACTTAGCAGGACAAGGAGCTGCTGGGATACTAGTAGCTGGCATTTTTGCTCTGCCTTGTGCTTTATGTACATTTTTCCTTGATACTTACAAAGCCCCTATGAAATAAGACTGTTGTTATCTGTTTATGATTGGTGGGAAAATGGAGTCATTGAGAAGAAGTTAGATGGATTGTTCCAGATCATATTCCTGAGAAGTGTGGAGCCAGGATGCAAATAATATCAAATTACAAACAATTAACAATTGCATGAATGAGTGTCCTGTTTTTATCCGTTACTCAGTTTTTGGTTGTGTTGGTTTTACTTCTCTTTTTTTTTTTATTAGTAGGAGTTCTTTATTTATTATAAATATTAACTCCTTTTCTATTCTGTATTTTGAAATATTTGCCACAGGCTGTTACTTATCTTTAAATTATTTATTTGCTGTCTTTTGGTATTTATTTTTTGTATATCTTGGAAAAATCCCAAGGCAGTAGTTAAAACTATGACCTTAGATAATACTGGTGGTAAACTTTTTTTTCTGAGAAAAGCAATAATCACAACACAGAGGAATTATGGTATGGGTTGTATTGAGTCTGAGTTAATCTAAGTAAGAAAAATAACCACAAGGGAGTTAGTTGCATTGTTCACACTGAGGCCCTTTAAAATTACAATTCCCCTGTAGGCATATTTGTAATTGGGAAAGAAGGAGTTGGTTTTTTTTTTTCATATTTATTAGATTGACATTTGGGAAAATGAATTTTTACTTCATCTACAACAAATGAGTCCTAATCAGTTAAGTAGCTTTGGGCTACTGTGCCTTCTTTTTCTCATTTTCTTTCTATTTTTGGAAAGGCCTTTTCTGAACTACGACACTCTCCCATCTTCCCAAACAGAATCACATGTGGCTTTCTTTGTGGCTTTCAACCTTTCTCTGGTCTCTGGGTAATGCTTCAGGAAAATTTGGTAGCAGATTTTTTTTTTCCCTTTCCAGAGTTCCAATTTTATCAGTTTCCCTTTACAGCCTATGTTCCTGGGCATATAAAATCACCTCTAGTCTCAGTGACCCAAGTGAGACTAATCTAAACCTGAGCTGTGGTTCTTGCATTACAATAGAAGGTTTCACTGATACACACTTTGCTGATTCCTAACTCCAGAGTCTCGAGGCTTCAGTAACTCTGAACTGGTTGATAATAGTGAGGATTGCAGAGTAAGTGGAAGACTAGAGAGGATACTAGCTCTTGAAGATGTCATGTTATTGTGCCACCAAGGAACCAACT
>REGO01000056.1:138761-217419 GCA_010120015.1 Rhombomys opimus | reverse complement strand
TGCTTTCTTTCAAATTCATGACCTCTTTCTCTTTTACTGTTGTTACGTATATGTTTGTGTATGCGCAACAAAGTTTTACTTTATAAAATGAGACATTCTAATATTCATGCATACATATAATGCTTTTGGATCCATGCCGCCTCCTATTCTCTTTGTTCCAGTTCTTCCCTTGTCCCTTCCCTTTCTTTTCCCCTCTCAGCTTTATGTGCTTTCCCTTGCTCCCTCCCTCCCTCTCCTTCTCTCACTCTAACATTCGATACCCACTGAGCCCATGTAGTACTGCCTGTATGTTCATGGATAGAGGAACACACCCTCAAGCATGCTCACTCTGAGGCCTACATCCCCGAAGAAAAGCTCCTCAGAGAGAGATGGGACTGTGTGAACCCTTTTCCATCCATGATGCATGAATACTTAAACAACAGAAGGTTTGACCAATGCTTTCTGTGTGTTTTAACAGTAGACACAGTTCAGTCGTTCCTGGATTATAGATCTTAAACGTGTGAGAATCATTAACTCTTACTGTTATGGGCATGAAGAGCAGAGGGCTAAATGTCACAGATTTAGGCTCACGAGGAAGCCAACAAAGGCCAGCACATCTCAAAATATGGCTGGTGTTCTGTTGATTAACTCATTGGCATGACCCTAGATGCACAAGTACAGATGCAGACCTTTTGAGTGGCCCAATCACTGGTGTTGAAACCAGGTACCCTAGTGAGACAGCCTTGGCTAAAATGGGCATATTAATCTGAGGTTCTTTTGTTGTTTTTGTTTGTTTGTTTTTGAGACATGGTTTCTCTCTGTAGACTGTGTATCCTGGAACTCACTCTGTAGATCAGGGTGGCCTCAAACTCACAGAACTCCACCTGCCTCTGCTTTCCTGAGTGCTGGGATTACAGCTGTGGCCACCTCGCCTGGCCCAAGGATCTTTTAAAATGAGAGTCTTCTCTCATTTTAAAAGCTACAGTGGTTCTGTTTAGAAATTTTTGAATTTATGATTGTGAGAAAATAATAAGCATTCTGTAGAGACCTTATGCCAAATTCTGACTTCGATTGCTTCCCAGGATATAGTAGGATACTCTTTCTTTTTCTTTTTTAAATTTGTTTCATTTTATATGAATTGGTGTTTTGCCAGCATGTATGTCTGTGTGTTAGATCCCCTGGAACTGCAGTTACAGACAGTTGTGAGCTGCCATGTAGGTGCTGGGAATTGAACCTGGCTCTTCTGGAAGAGCAACCAGTGTTCTTAACTGCTGAGCCATCTTTCAGCCTCAGGACACTCTTTCTTGATCCTGAGGAATAGCAGGAACCCATCATGCCATCACTAGGGGAACAGATATAGCATATTGTATTATCAGTATTTTTAAATACTTCCAAATACTTCTGTTTATGCTCATAAACTAGTGCTGTGTCAGCTTTGGTTAGAGAACTTCCTTCTGCGGTGGGCAGTGTTCACTGCAGAGATCATCACTGGTCTAAGTAATGAGATAAGTTGAATGTTCATCCCGAAATGGGACATCTCTACTGTTCTCTCCAAAGCTCAGGAAATGTCATGGAGGAGCCAGGGTAAAGGATGAAAGCCAGAGCAAAGGGTAGGGTTGTGGATCTCTGTCTTCTAGGCATGGCACAGCCCTGGCACTCCTGGCTGACAAAACCCCATCACTGACACAGGGAGAGGATCACAAGGTCCCACCTTTCCCCGAGCCTCTGTTGGTAATTAAATGACTGCTAGATGGGAGAGGCTTCCTTCCCTCCCTGAGGATCCAGCCATAAGCAATTAGATCACGGGAGCCTCAGAGACCACCAGGAGATGACTCGATGCAAGAGCAAGAGAGCTTTATTACGAGAGCGATCAAACTCAGGACCCACGTCTCACTGATGCAGCAGTAGAGAAGTGGGACCCTGAGCCCTGAGTGAGCAGGGCTTTTAAAGGGGAAAACCGAAAACAGGGGGTTTCCATGACAACAAGCAGGAGGTTTCATGCCTTGGCATTACAGGATTGGGTAAAAGCCTTAGGGGCGAGGTGACCTTCTACATAATCATAACTGTCATTCTTCTAAACTACATCTGGAACATTGGGGAGAATTTTCCCAACCAATTCTCATTGATTATTGCCAGGGAGATTGTCTCTATTTTCTATCAAGTATTTATTCTGTGATATTTCCTGGAGGCTGTTGCTAGGAGAGTTAACTTTGTTTTCTGCCAAGTGCATATTCTGTGATATTTCCTGGTACCTGAGTTCCCTGGTCAAGATGGCTCCTCATTTCAAAATGGAGTCACCCAGGCTAACTTAAACTCTTCACTGGGATGGGGAAGACATTTTATTTAGTGCTGTAACTACTGGTAAGTTGCTTATACTCCTGTAAATGACCTTTTATCCATACTTCTGAAAGCAGCCCTAGTAAAGCTCATTGGGTTAAAAAAAAAAAAAAGAGAGAGAGAGAGAGAAGTAGACCAACCTCTAATGCTCTTGGTCTGTTTTCTGGAACATTGTGCTTCAAAATATGGTGAAATCTTGTTTCACGGACACCCAAACCACATTTTCGTTTACACATGTCTTGTTGGCCCTATCGCAGACCTTCTCAACCAAACTCTTGAGGGACAGAAATAGGAATTTGAAACATTTTTTTTTCCATGTTTGGTCCTTTGCGTTGAAAACCCTGAACAACAATTATTATTGAATTATTGAGACTAGGTGCCTTGCAAGACACAGTTTTAAGTGTTCTTGATGCTGGTGTCCTATTTAGTTCTCACAGCAACACCCTGGGAAAATTAAACCCAATTTGTGTTTATCAGAAAACTAGGTGGAAAAACACTGAGGCTAAACAACCGGCCATGTCACACCCCGGTGGGATGTAGGTTAGGGCTCGGCAGCTGCACTCCTCACCACGGATTTAGTCTGTCAGTAGTGAAAAGAGTGAAACATGTACATTCATCACCTTTCCACCCCCAATCTTTTCCTAAGAAACCAATCTGGAGTTAGTAAACTGCAGGTTTCTGCGGAGAACAACCCTTGTTCACTCCCTCCTCTTCTGATTCTCTTTCTTCTTCTTCTTCTTCTTCTTCTTCTTCTTCTTCTTCTTCTTCTTCTTCTTCTTCTTCTTCTTCTTTTTTATAAATTGTTCAGGATTTCCGTGGGAACAAAAAGCCACATGAGAATATACATTATTATTACCATGTTAATGACTCGTGTGAACAGAATTGTACAGAGAGCGGCAGGTTGGGCATTTCTGATGAAAATAGGTGCGGTGTAGGATTCATAGACTGTGTGTGTGTGTGTGTGTGTGTGTGTGTGTGTGTGTGTGTGCGCTTTCATTCAAACAGCTCCTGATTTTGCTAGTGAGATTTCTGAGGTGAAAGCTGTAGGTTTTTTGTTTTGTTTTGTTTTTTGGTTTTTTGGTTTGTTTTTTTTTTTAAGAACAGGAGTTGGCAAGAATAGGCTCTTGGGTCAAACGTCACCCTGGAGCTAGGCATAGTTTTTATTTTATTTTCGCATGTAAAACTTAAAAACAAAAACAAAAACGTGTTAGCTTTTCTATTAAAACACTTATTTAAGAATTAAGAATGTTTGGGTTTTTTTTGGTGTGTCTGTGTGATGTGTATGTTTTCCTTCATGCGCGGGTGAATGTGCCTGTGTATACATATATGTACTGTATGCATATATGTACACGTAGGTACATATTGCTCTATTGCTCTCCACCGTATTTTTTGAGCCATCTCTCTAACTGAACCTGAAGCTTGCTAGCAGAAATGGCTGGCCAGTGAGCTCCCAGAATCAGTCCATCTCTGGCCCCTCCCTGTCCCCCCTGCTGGCTCTGCATGGTTTTTACACAGGCTCTGGAGAGTCAAACTCCATTCCTCTTGTTTGACTATCAGGTGCTCACACTCAGCGAGCCATCTCCCCAGCCCTGGGGACATCGTTTCTTGACTAGCAAAGCCTGAAATGTCTATGGTCTAGTCCTTTGCAGAAAACCATGCTGACTCTTTGTTTAGAAGATAATTGCAATGCTGCACAGCTTCCTTTTCAATTAGGCCTTTAGGTTAGCGTCCTCCACTGCAGCACATGTGCGCAAGGGCCGACTTACATCTGCCTGGAGAGATGTTGTAAGCAGCTGATAATTATTCATAACTATTCCGTGAAATGCAGCATAGGACTTTCTGGCCATATCTCAGAAAAGCCCAGAGCTTGTTGGAAGAAATAAACTTTCTAAAGTACTGATGCCACACATTAGCTAACCCAATCCTCTCAGTTTCCCTGGGAGGTATTGTTACCTCCCTTCTGCAGACGAAACAAATACAAGATGCAGAGTCTTTGTGCATAGAGCTTGCCCTGAGTTCCCCGACACGTGATTCAGGGACAAGGGAGCCAAACATGTGTAGGCAGAAACAGAGGCAATCTCCACATTGAATAACGAGCCCAGAGAACATTATTATCAGAATGTTGGATTAATCTGTACATAGGAAACTTTTTTTTTCCCCTGGAAATGAGCAGGCAAATTAAAAACCATTCTTTATGCACAGCAGGATTTCAGGAGCACAAGCCCAACACTGCTGTGGGCTGCTCATGTTTAGTTTGTTCTGCAGGCCGTGGCCACAGACCAGCGCTGTACATAGGTGGAATAAGAAAGTGCCCGAATGACTGAATTCTCTGCAGCTTCGATGTGGGCTTTACGGGTGTGGGGCAGGATGCTTCTTTCCATTCCCCAGTCCCTTCTACCTACTCACTGATGCTTGAAATCCGTTGAATGAGGCACAAAGGCTTTCATTCAATAATTGAAGATCTGCTTCCCTGTGGAAGTCCCCAAAGCTCTCTTCCTATGCTGTGTGTCTTAATCACGGCCCTATGGCATCTTACAAAGGAAGGCTGAGTTGTATTTCTGTGTCTTCACATCTGCACAGCATCACTTGAAACAAGCCATTCACTAGCCATTATTCTGTGAATAAAACTTACGCTTACATTGGTGGAGTGGCTGTGGTTTTACAGTTTCCTCAAGGTTTAAACATTACATCTTGCGGGGAAGGTACTTAATCAGGAAGGTAAGTAACTCAAAACAGCTTCAGGAAGTCCCTGAAACCGGCCAGATTCACCCTGTCTGCCAGAGTAAGCAATAAAAGCTGACAGTCCCTCTCAGACAAAGCAAAACCTGAGTGACGAGGAAGACTTTGAGGAGAGCCATGCTGCAAAGAAGACTCTGAGACCATCCAGCTTCCTGGAAGAAGCAGAAAGCCGACAAGCTGCCTGGAAGAGCTTTAGAGCAACCGAGGCACCTGGGAAGACTGTCTTCAACACGCTGAGCTGCCTGCAGGATGTAGAGTATGCGCCGGGTCCCCAGCTTGGTGAGCTGCCATGTCAAAATGTCTGAGTAATTTCTGCTCCTGGAACCCCTCACCCATATTGCTGCGAGTAACCCCAATAAAACTCATGGTTTACCGAGCGGGGCTTTGGTGGTACCTGCACTTTGCTCTGTGGTGGCTTCCCTATCTGGGGTGAGTGGACGCGTGTGTTGCAACGCTTTAGCGGAAGTTTTGTCACACAGCTGTGGGCAATGAGCAATATCAAAAAATTCCCCCGAGGGGCCTGTCTGGTGCTCAGTTGGTGAGAGAGGAGCTCCAGACGAGGAGGAAAGATCCAGAGAGGTTCCAGAAGAAGCAGACCCCCTCCTTCTTACAGCCTTCCTTGTCGTCAGTGTTGAATTTGGTCAGCTGAAGACAGAGCTTTTTATCACAGGGGGACAAAACAATATTTTCACGTTACTCCTGCGTAAAGTGAACGCAGGAGGGTATGGTCCTTCCAGGATCCGGAGTGCAGAGTTTTCTGCGAGGATCCACAGTGTCACCACCACGGGCATGGATGGTGGATGTTGGATGACAACGAGGCCTCACACTGTTTTTGAGCTGTGTGTGTGTGAGAATGTGTGACAATCATTGGCTTTCCATAGCGAAAACAGGTTGAAAGCAGTCTTCAAAAGCGCAGATCCACAAGAAATGTTGGACATGGCACGTGGCTGCTGCTTGATAAACGCTACTGTTTGTTTGCCGTTTGTTATCCGAGTCAGTTAGAGTCTGCGACTTAATCTTCTATAAAAACTCTTTGATCAACTCCCACTGAGGGAGGAGGGGCAGCCTTACCAGGTCACAGAGGAAGACAGTGCAGCCATTCCTGATGAGACCTGACAGGCTAGGGTCAGAGGGAAAGGGAGGAGGACCTCCCCTATCAGTGGACTTGGATTGGGGCATGGGAGGAGAAGAGGGAGTGAGGGTGGAATTGGAAAGGGCAGAGGGAGGGGCTACAGCTGGGATACAAAGTGTAATTAATTAAAAAAATTAAAAAAAATCTCTGTTAAAGATTTCTGTTCAAGTGTCTGTCATTCCTTCCCCAGGTGATTCTCTTGGTACCCTTTAATAAATACAGAACAAAGTCCTTTGTTAGGGACAGGCACACACGGTCCTATGCTCAGCAGACACAGACAGACACAGACAAGAACAGGTACACAAGACAGCCTTCAGGCAGAGACAGACAACAGGACAGAGACACAGGGAACATGAATTCAATCCTGGACTCACTCTTGATAAATTACTCCAGCCAGAAATGCCTTATCTCTTTCTTTCATGTGACACCAACACATTATTGGCAACTCTAAGTTTGTTATTAATTCTTTCAAACTGACCACACCAGCGACAGAATGAGTGACGAGAGAGCCCCGTGGGAAACCTCAGCAAAAACAGTGGGTTTTGCGCTTGGTGTTTTGTGGTCATCACTTAACATCCGCTGCATGTGAGTGTGCCTATGTGAACAGGCACACACACGTGGCAGCAAACTGCAGAGAAAGGAAGCGAGTCTGCGGGTTTCTCTTGACACTTGACTCTGGCTCATCTTGGGCTACTAGTTCTGTGGTGTTTAGGGCTGAGAGTCATTCATGTCTACAAGCATCATTGCGTCATTCAGGAGACTGTCCCCGGCTGCGAATAGAGTCCTTTAGGACCAGCCCATCCATCAGTCCCAGATACTGCTGGTGTTGATAAGCGCTGTGAGTACCTCCTCAAAGCCCAGGGGAGAGCCTCCATTTAGCTTCCGTTTCAGCCTGGTGCCAGCTCCCTTTGCCCTCGCCCTGTGCATGTCCTTTTGCTTAAGGAGCCTTGTTCGTTCAGGGGCAACAGCATCAGAGGCTTTAGGTGAGGCTGTTCTCCCCAGTGCCGGACGTCTCGAGGTACACAGCGTAACCACAGCTCGGTAGCGAGGGACATAATCAGACAGCAGTGCCGAGCATTATGACTGTGTCAGGATGATGAATTCACGGGAACAATGTCACCATTGGCAGCACGCGCAATGCGCTGTGTCTCAATCAGTCATTTATCATGGTCATGCATTGTGCAGAATCAAGCTTCTCCCCCCCTCCCTTCCAAACCTCCCCATATGTCTGAGGAATGCTTATAATGGTGGGAGTTAAAGAGGCAAGAATTCGGGATCATTCTGGGTAAGCTTGTTTGAGTTAACAGTTGGCAGGAGGAAAGGGGCTGTAGCATATGCATGCAGGATAATAGTACAGAGAAAGAGAAGCATGGGAGCGGGGGCTGGGAGAGGGAAAGTGGGAGGAAGAGTTAGGAGAGCATTTAGGCCTTGGGGTCTTTCTTAGGCCATTTAGGAACCATATGCAGTGATAAGGATTTACTTGAACTTCCTTCTCAGGGTTGGCTCAAAACTGGGATCTATTTGTAGCTCTTAATGGGCTAACAGCTTGGAAGATGATCTTTAGTACCCCAAGCCTCTCTCTATTGTTTTCAGCTGTGCCTCGGGTCTCCCCACCCCCACCCCACTTAGCCTGCATCTGTTGGTCACCGTCTGGAACTGAGACACACATCTCAGGGACAGAGTCATCTCTCTCCCCAGGACACTCAGAGTCTGAGGTGGACAAAGCACCCTTCTCTGTTCTGTGCCCTGCTTCGGAGAGTCTGACTGTCTTGGCTCAAGGTGGGAGCCAATTAAAGGGAATTAAGGTGCATGAATGTAAGATTCGAATCTGTGAAGTAAAAACTGCCCTGTGGAGAGTTTACAGAGAAAGCGCATGAGAAACGGAATTCTTCATAAGCAGGCCTCGTGGTGGTTGTCCAAACGTTTCAGATGTCAGTTTCTAGAATCTATACGTGTTACTTTATAAATAGAAAAACAACAGCCATGAGCTGATGAGATCAGGCCAAGGGGGCATGCTCGGGAGCTTACCCAGCATGGCCCACAGCTAGTGCTCCACTACTGAGCCACAGTTTGAGTCTGTTGTCTAAGGATACTGGCATGTGGAGATTACCTGACACACCCAAGAGGGCTCTGAACCTACCTACCAGTATCTCGAAAGAGAGACGGGGAGATTATACCCCAGGTGGAAACAGAGTGGAGCAGTGGGCTCGTGCACAGGGTTTTAAGTTCTAGTCTAACTGAATCAGTTAGGCTTTCTTAAGACTTAACCTTTTGTGTCTTCTTTAAGGAATGGCTTCTTCCTCTTAGGTCATAATGAGATGATCTATATTTTCCTGCACAACATTTAGTGTTTTAATATTTAAGGTGGTTATATGGATTTTGGACTTTAAATACAATGTGAGTGGATAACTAAATTATATTATGCACAAATTATAAATTTCCATTTGGAGCTAATTGTTTTAATGTTATTTAATAGTATTTTTATTTGTTACATAAGTATATATATATGTATATATGCCTATATAATCATATTGTTTTGTACATAAAGCATCCATTCTAGTTCATTGTCCATTTGTCTGGCTTAGCCCTGTTACTCTCACATTAGTAATTAACAACCAGTAGGTGATATGTAGAAGGAGTACAATCCCCTCCTTCTTTACTATTTCCAAAACTGTTTTGGTTACTTTTGGCCAGTGTGCTGTTTTGTTTCTGTCAAACTTACACAAAGTAGAGAAGTCTGGGAAGAGAGAACATCAACCACGGAATTGCTTCTATCAGCGTGGCCCCTGGCCGTGTCGCTTGTCTTGATTTATTAATGATGCGGGGTTCTGGGGGCTCATCCCGTGGGAGTGGTGCCACCCTTGGACAGGTGGTCCTGGGGTGCATAAGAAAGCTGCTTCGGTAGCCGAAGGGGCACAAGCCAGGAGGCAGCGTTCCTCCGTGGTCTCTGCATTAGCTCTTGCCTCCTGGTTCTGCCCTGAGCTCCTGTTCTGGCTGTTCCACGTGGCCAACTATAGCCCTTCGGGTGAACTAAAGCCTTCACTCCCCTAAGTGGCCTCTTGTGTTTCATACAGCAAACTAGGAGAGCTAGGGCTGTATTTTCACATGAACATAATTAGGAATGTATTGTGATTTTATAATCTGCTATTTTTTACTTAACTTGCTAACATAAGCTTTTCAGGGCTAGGTACCCAGCCCTGTGAATCTCAAATGCTAGCTGATTTGCCACTGAGCCATACTTCCACCCAACACAAGACTTTTTAAATCCTGTTAAAGCTCTTGACGTTTAAGATCGTTCATGGTATTTCCTTGTGTCTTATATCGTATTGAACAAAAACTATACTCATATTGAATGGTCTTTACTTTATTTTCAGGATTCTTTTGAGAAACAACAGTAGCATAATTCTATCTTTAGGATCATTACACTAGTATATATTCTCAGAACTGGAAGATAATTGATTGTATTTGCTGTAGAACTTTACACGCTCTTCAGGATTTTTTGAAAGTGTACATAAGTTTAATGAGGTCTTCACCAGCAGTGGCTACCCCCAAATTTAAATTGAAAGACAAGCTCATTACATCTAATAACTTTGCCCCTAGCTGGCTGTGTAGAGACATACTGCATTTGAAGAAGAGGAAAGAGGAGCAGTTTAGAGAATTCACCCAACGCTCTTCTGACGACTCTGAAGCTCTTCGGGACTGAGGCTGCGTCTGTCGACTCCACTCACTGCGCCCCTGTCTTCCTATGGTGCGCCCCGCCCCTCCATCTTCCCACGGCTCCCCTCATTCCACACGCAGACTTTAAACATGGTGGCCTTTTTACAGGTTATCTAAATGCCGGCGAGGTGGGACCACATTCACATTGTTTATAATGACTATCATCAGTGGCAAATTAGTTTAGCCCATCTCAGTTATTCTTCTTGACAGCTTCATGTTTATTTCACATCCAGAGGCTGAAAAGGGAAACACGTGTAGAGGAAATTGATTTATTATCACTCAATCATGTTAACAGCAAGTGTGGTCAGGGTTGTGTTCAGGAGCCTGTTCTCACCGCGAAAGGAAGCCAAGCCTGAAAGACAGAGCTAATTACAGTATTTTCCTTTTAGAAGTTTTGCTTTACTATTTTTATTTACCACATGCTGGTCCCCTCTGTTCATTGATTTCTGTCCATTGCATTTGTTTGCGAAGGAAAATGAAGAGAAAGATAAGTGCTGGTTATTGCAAACCATCTACAATTGCTTGGTGTTTAGATTCCACTTACTCTCTGCGGTTTCTTGTGCTCTAGCAGTGGGCTTTGGTAAGGGATGAGCTGTCTCTTATATTTTTGGTTGTGAGCCTCGTCATTAACAGCTGAGCCATCTCTCCAGCCCAGATGAGCCTTTCCTATTACAGCAATTACAAGGTTAAGAGTATTTTTTAATGTGGGCTGGAAAGATGGCCCAGTGGTATTTCCTGCTCTTGCTGAGGATCCAGGTTCAATTCTCAGTGCCCACATGGTGATTCACGACCATCTGTAACTCCAGGATGAGGGGATCCAATACTCTCTTCTGACCTCTGAGGACACTAGCCGTGCACATGGCCCATGGACATACATGTAGGCAAAACACTCATGCAAATACAAAAAGTAAATCTAAAAACTAAAGCAAACAATTTGAACATATCTACAAATTGGCCTTTTGGTCTGATTGTGCTGCCTTTGAACTCATTTTGCTGATTTTTTGACTAGATAATTCTTACATTAGTATTTAATTTTTTTTTTTGCATTTTTTATGGACTCTAGATTGCTACTTTGCAGCATACTTTACATGAAACACACTTTGCTGTTTGTCGGTTATTGGAATTGTTTCTGGAGCTATTGGAATTCTGTTCAGAAAATTCCAACCATTGCCTATGTCTTAAAGTGTGTCGCCTCTGTGTTCTGGAAATTTCAAGGATTCAGGGACCATTTGTTAAAGAGACTGTATCTTCAGTGTATGTTTTCCACTTCTGTCGGAAATCAGGGGCTGTAGCTTCTTGGGTTATTTCTGCATCTGTTCTGTTGGTGTACATGCCTGTTTGGGGGCAGCCCCAAGCTGTTTGTGCTACTCTGGTGCGGTAGTCTAGTTTGAAGTCACGTTCTGGGTTCTTGCAGCATTGCTCTTTCTGCTCAGGATTACTTTGGCTGTTTGGGGTCTTTGGTGGTTACATCTGGATTTTTATTCTATTTTGGTAAAGAACGGAATTCTGATGAGGTTCACATTAAATCTGTGCCCAGTTCTGGTGAACATATGGCTATGTTCACTAATTCTAGGATTCATGAGGATGGGGAAATTTTCCATCTTCTAGAATGTTTTAAATTTTCTTCAGTGTTTTGTAGTTTTCACAGACGAGGTCTCTGTTCTCTTTGTTTAGGTTTATTTCTAAATATTTTAGTTTCTTAGGGCATTGTGAATAGGATTATTTCACGGAAATCTTCTTCAGCATGTTCATTATTAATTTCTAAAAGACTTATGTGCTATTGTAAGTTGCTGTTTTGATGGAGATATTTATCATATGTAAAGGCTTTCTGCTCTTTCTCTAGTCTCTTAATGTATCAGAGATAGGATTTTAAACTAGACAAGGCTGATAAACCAAATATATAAATTAGTTGGGGTCTAGAAGTTATGGTTGACAAAGTTAAGTCTTTCTAAGGTTTCTTGTGTTTCATCCTGTGCTTGTAGATTTCTTCACTATGATCAAATACCTGAAGAAATGATCTAAGGAAGGAAGTATGTATTCTAACTCACAATTCAAGGGATACCAGTCAGCCCTGGTGAGAAAGTATGGCTGTTCTGAGTGGCGTACTTCCTGTAGAATCTATCTCCCAAAATAGTATCATCTAGTTGGATCTGAATCATTTAATGATATATGCTCATGGGGGACATTTCACAATCAAACCAGAACATTTCTGCCAGATCCCAATAGGCTAATAGCCATCTCGCATGCAAACGCCTTCAGTTCAACTTCAGAAGCCCCAGAAGTCTTCAGTTCTGACACTGTTCAACACTTCAGTCTTTCTTCTTGACAATCAAAGCAATTACTTAACTGTGAATCCTTAAAAAACAAAACCAATTACATACTTACATACTTCCAGCATACAATGGCACAGCCTAACATTCCTATCACAGATGGGAAGAACATGAGGATCACAAGGAAAGGCCTGCCTCAAACAAGATCAAATCCCAGCAAGGCAAACACCAAAGTCTAGTCCATGTCTGCGGTATCTTTGATGTAGTGGGCTTGGGTGTGCCTGCTCCTTCAACTGTGTGACCTGTGGCATTTGAAGGCCATGGGCCTTCATTCAAGGTCATCTCTCTCATGGGCCAGCTCAATTTACTGTCCTGAGACAGTAAATTGCACTATCCTTGGCAAATGTGCACTATCTCTGGAATAGCTAATATTCCGGGGTCTCCATTACAATCCAAGCCTTCATAGCTTATGCATAACCCACTCTAGAAATCAATCCAGGGAATCTGATCTGGCTTTAGAAGCTTTTGCATACCTTGGTGCCTTCGTCTAAGACCCTCTTACTCTTGCATTTTTCATGCCTACAAAACTAGCGTTGCAGGGATGGTGCCAAATTCTACTTCCATCTTGAGCTATAACCTCCCTCCCCTTTACCCCGACTACAGATACAGTAGCCTCTGTGTGCCTTTCAGATAAACCTTTGAAAATACTTATCAGTGTCCCTGCTGGGGGAGAGCACCATGAAGGCTCTCTGTTTAAGCAGTCACTTGTATTGTCTCACTGCAGAGTGTTCTCCTTATATGATGCTAATTCTCTCTGATGGTCATAGCCAGTTGTTGTCCACATTAACTGGCTCCTCCATCCCTTTTTCCTATCTTAACAATAGATCTTGCTATCTATTAATCTGGATGGAAGTAAGTAATAACCCCCACAGAACCTAGATTTTATTCCATCTTGAATAAACAAACAACTTAGTGAATTTAGCTTACTTAGCTCAGGGGCAAACACAGATTCCTTGCTGATTTCTCGCACAAATGACCACTGAAACCTCAAGACCGAAGTTCCTACTGTGAACAATTGTGCTGGCATTCTGATTTTAAAACATCATCTTAGGACCTTGCTAGAGCCACGACTCCAAACTCCTCAGCTTTTCTCCTGCAAACCAATTCTATCACCAACTTTCTGTATTATTTGTTTGTTTGTATATTTATTTATTGCCACTGTGACCAAATACCTGACAGAATATGGAAGGTAGCAACAATATTGTCAGGCTTACAAATCAGGGGACACAGGTCCGTTGTGGTACAAAAGTCCCGGTGGCAGACAGCTCTGTGGTCGCAGGAATATTTGGCATCATATCGACTGTCTGAGAGCAGATGGCAAACAGGAAGTGGGGATGGGCTCTAAACCTCCATTTCTATCCCCAGCAACCTACTTCCTCCACCTAGCCCCCACTTCTCAAAACAGTGTCACTACCCAGGGACTAAATGTTCAGACAAATGAGCCCATGGGGACATCTCACTTTAACACTTGAACACACCCCATTTGGAAACTAGCCCTGTTCTGGGGTCAAATGAGACTGATTTTAGAAATTGCAGAAATTTTAGAAGCAGACTCCAATGAAAGAACTCTAGTGTTCTCCCACTTTGTAGGTATGCCGTCAGCATTTGGGCTTGCATAGATGTTCTGTATACCACCGACAACACACTAATATAACCTAGTATGTTTTCACTTTGTAATATTTGTGTTTGGTTTCCTGAGAAGTGTTTTCATATTTTGTGAAGTATGTACGTGCATGCAGACTGACCCAGCTTCTTAGTACAGTGATTACTGATGATATTTCCTATGTGGGCTACTTCATTTTGTAGTTTATACTTGAGGATTGTGTTGTCTATTTCTTTAGTGTCAATAAGTCAATAACTCATTGGCATTATGTGCTCTTCCTCTGGAATTATTCAACCTTCCACAAGGAAATGAGTGAGGTAATAGAACTACAACCAAAATCCTATATCCCCTTTCTTCTTTGCCTGTATATATTCATTATACTCAAGAGGCAGATGAATGAAGCTGTGGGTATCGTAGTCTTTTAAAGCTTTATTACAATTTAGAAGCATTAAAAAAAGACAATAAAAAAATCTTGCAGAGGCTGATCATCATATTGAATAGCTGAGTTTTCCATTTCATGACAATGAAGAATAGACAGGTGTTATAAAATATGGCTTCATTGCTGATATCACTCAGCGTCCTCAATGCTAAAGAACTGAACAGAGCTTTTAAAAGACTGTCAGAATACAGAATTGACAGTCGGGCATATCCCTGGAGAAGATGAAGTGGATCCAAGGCCTTCTAATTGTGTTTAAACCATGTAGACCAGGCCCATAGCCTAATGCTCACTCCAGATTTCAAGCCTCCCCTTATTGCTGTGGCTACTGTCTTCTTTTGTTGTCCTCAAAATATGGATGGACTGAGGCTACAGCCAGAGAACACAGAGCTGCTGCAGGAAATTCAGACACTGCTATTTCTCCTTGCGTGTCCACCCTACCCCCAAGCATTCTCTTTTAAGATGCAGGGTTGAACACCTGTGACACAACCCTTGAGCTCCAGGGAAAGATAAGCCTGCCCTGGATGCTTAGGCATTTCTGAGTGACGTTACAGTGACCTGATCCCCTCTGCTAGACCATTTGCTTGTACAACAGTTTGGGTCATTTTCACAGATGCTGGGAGCCTGGGCTAGAATAATCTTTTTTACTATAAGAAAAGGCCACAGGATAGATACTTGCACTTCTTGATATGTTTAGGTTAGATACAAAGTGGCCACAGTTAGCGAAGACACATGGAAAGAGAACTGAAGAGAAATGAGCCTGAACTTCACTGCTTTTCAAGATACGAGCTAATACTTTCCCTAAATTATTCTGGTGAATAAGGTGAGCTGTTTCTTGCAGCAAAACTTGTCCTTCCTGACAGAGAAGTGAGGTCCCCTTCCAGCCCAAGTGATCCTAACTGGGTGGACCCTCCACAGGGCCCAGGTCGGGTCCCTTGGTTTATTGGAGCTCATAGAAAGCTACAGAGATGCTCTTCCTGCATAGGAACTGCTTTAAAACTGTGGTGTTCTTCAGCCTGCAGCTGCTAAGCTTCAAGTGCTCCCTGATGGCTGCCCCTGACGGAAGGAATCCTCTAGGAGCAGGCTGACCAGACTTTCATTCCTGGGTCCAGAAGTGCCTGTCCCTGTCTCTCTGAGGGTGCAGAATGCAAATGAAGAGGTGTTTCTCTAGGACCTGAGGCAATGCTTACCAAGAAGCCCTGTCTATCCATCTTGGGTGGCCTGTTCAGCCTTTGCCAGTTGAAGGTGGAAGCTCTTGTGACAGGGACACAAGAATGTTTTGGCATGACAGTAGCGCTGGCATCATGAGGGAATTCCAAGTAGGTCCAGGGAGAGTGGCTGAGCTGCACTCCAGAATAATATAACCGGCACAGGTTTTGATGTGTAACAGACGAGCATTTATAGCAGAGAGAGTGCACTGCATGAACCATGTAAGTTTGAAATCAGATTGTTTTCTTTAAACTGTATCGTCCAGATGTGACTGGTAATTTTCACCCTTGGTTGAGAACTCCGTGGGACAGGGCACTGGGACATCATATTTCAGCTATGACAGCTTAAATAAATTATATTTTAAAAACACTCTAAGCATTCAACGGGTTTTGCAGGCATGCCTATGTATATGCATATATGAGTATTTATGTGTATAGATGTTTGTATGTATACGTGTGTGTGTATGTGTATGTATATGTTTTCCTGGTGGCCTTGAACTTCTTTATTCTAAATTTAGGCATTTTCCCTGTTAGATATTCACCAGTCTGACATAGAAAATATTTGAAAAACATTTAAAATATTTTGTCGTCTCTTGGACAGTGCCAGGCGGAATGGCATTTATCCACATTGCAACAGCTTCAGGGGCTTTTTGCACATTTCTCTTCTCTGAGTCCCACTTACCATAGACACGTGGCTCTAATCGCTCCCATCCTGAACTTCTTCAGAATTTCAAATATTGCTCTTCTTGACTTTACTTACTTCTGGTCTCTACTATCTTTCCTTCTGGGTTTAGTTTTTTTTTCTAGAGTCAATTCTGACTTTTCTTTTTCTAGAAGAAAAAAAAAAAACAAGGAAAAAAATGGAACAGAGTATAAGAACTATTGGCTTAGAATTCCAAAGTTTTAATTAGTGATCAGGCCACTGGGGGGGGGGGATTCTCTGTGACATCATTCTAAAAATCATTTTAAATTTATTCATTTATTTATTTCACTCACTGAAATAACCTCTCCTCCATCCTTAGCCTTCTAGCGCTGGGAATGTAAGTGTGTGCCACCTGGCTTCATTTTTAGTTTTTAATATAACTCTTGATATGACCAACATCTGCCTGTTCAACACCCAAGAGACTCCCGCACAACCCTGCTGTCTGCCACCAAAGACCTTTAGCAGTGGACTGGCATCTCCACTGTGCATCTTGTCAGGGGAATGAATCAGGACCTTTTTAGAATGTGCTGGAAGACAACCAGCAGAGGAATCAATTAAAGAGTGATAGGATTTTCTTTCTAGACAAGAGCTGTTGAACCTTTGGACTAGGGCCATAGTAGAAGTTGAGAGCCTTGAAATATGTTCTAGTAATTTCCAGGTGGGGAGGAAATGGAGTTATGTTCCAGAGTAGGGCATACAGACAGAAAACAGAATATATGGGTGAAATGCTGATATTTGTTCTGGACATGTTGAATTTGATGAGCCTAAGGAATATTCACTTAGAATGCTTATTCAGTGTTTGACCTAGGCAAGTCTCAGAGTCAAAGATAGAGGGAGGACAAGGGGATTGCTGGAGCGTACATAGCTGAGGAACACACTCTTGATTGATGAGTTTTTTCTAGGAAAACATACAGCCATGAGGTTATATCAGGGGGTGATAGCAGAGCCCGGGGCAGGGTGTTCAGCTGATGGGTGAACAGGAACCCTGAGAGAAAACCAAGCAAAAGAAGGAAGAGAATCAGAGAACGGTTGGTTGAGAATCCTTACCTCGTGTTTGTTTATTAGACCACTTCACATACAGCTCTCAGTCCAGTTTTATAAGGACAGTGGGCGCCACCCTGTGTCATGAGGAAGGCCTCCTCATGAGAGGGTGTTGATGGGAAATACTGTTTACTGCAAGGAAGAAGAGTGTAGTTTTAGTTCTAGAAGGGATAATGACGAGGCACGTTTGTGTTGATATAAACAGTAATTTGACAAGTGTTGGAAAATGGAACGAGTCATCTTGTTTGGAGCAAGCAGCCCTTAATAGGATATGTCTCAGTAGAGGTGGAGGCTTGCATCGAGGCCCAGGAAGAGGAAGCATTGCGTTCTGAAGGCTGAAACAGAAGAGCTCAGTGCCGCTGAGAACCTGTCATCTTTCTCTCTCTGACTTCATATCTAGGGTGTGTTTTTGCAACTAATATGTTTATACAGATCCATGATCAAGTCCCTCAGTAAGGTTGGGTTGGACTGAAGTGAGGCCTGGGGCAAGGGAGGCCCTCTCTTGGTGTGACAGAAGGAACAACCAGGGCGTGCAGACAGTGAGTGCTCAGGCACAAGCCTGAGTGGAGGCTTTTTCTCAGAAGTAGGGAAATAGGACGGAGTGAATAAAAGGAGAGGGAGGGAGAAAAGGGAGGGACAGAGGATTATCCCCAAGTAGAGGAAGGAATATGCTTTTTGCATATTCTGGAAGTCTAGGATCTTCTGATTTTTCCCCTCGTCATCAGGATAGCACTTAAAACTTTCAAAATTTATTCTTTGAGAATTTTGTATGTGTGTATAACCCCTACTCCCTCTTTAACTTCTCCAAGATAGCTCCTGCTGCATTTTCCTCCAACATCATCACACAGGGGGAAGAGGGAGGAAAAGAGGGTGGAGAGTGAGAGAGACAGACAAACAGAAATACACATATGAGAGTGGGAGAGAGAGATACACACAGAGACAGATAAACACACACAGAAATACACACACACACACACACACACACACACACACACACACACACCATACACACATAGTAACTAACCCACAGATTCTCACTATTGCTGCACAAGGATGCAGGGCTACATACTGGACCACAGGCATCTACCAAGGGTCACAGCCCTGAAACAAACAAACAAACAAACAAACAAACAAATAAAACCCCAAAGAACCGGATGCTCCCATTCCCAGCAGCTATAATTGCCAGTAATTCCTCAAGGAGGGTTAACATTTTGAAAGGCCTCCTATCATGTTCATGCTGCCTTCTTGTTTGTTTGCTTTCTCTCCCTTATATGAGACACGGGTCGGTGGCTGGCTCGTCACTGGTGGCATCATGACACTGGGTGACTGACAAATTTTTGCCCTGTGATGAGAGTAGGATAGGATGGGGAGACAAGGCAGGACACTTTCCACACTTTGTTGACAAGGGGAGGAAGATACATTGTTACCGTTACAGAGTGAGCGCTAAGGGTCTGGATTTTTTTTTTTTTTTTTCTGTGAGAGTCCCTGTTCTGCTTCAGCAGGAGTGACATCTTATCCTGTAGCGGCTTTAAGTGAATGTGACATGAATCCATGCCAGGTTTACATGTGCGCTCATGACAGTTTGTTGAGAGTCCCCCGGAAGACAGTGTCTCAGTATTGAGGCAGCTTTGTGGCCTTGAAACTAGGCACTTGACATGGTCTTCCAGTAAGAACATGAGGGTACAAAGTCCTCCGGGCGCCACCAACATTTCTGTCAAAGGCTGTAAAGGAAAATAAATGCTTTGCTTAGGCAGTGGAGATCCAGTCACCCCACCGGATGGTTAGGGATAAGCGGTTCATTTTCAAACACCAGAACAGGCATCCGCCCTTGCAGTCTGGACCAGCCATTTACGAAGTATCTGGGAGTCTGACAGTGACCACGCTTTGAAGTAAAAAACAAACAAACAAACAAACATCTTTTCATTCAAGTCTCATGTTCCAGCACGCCTCAGTGAATCCCCTCCTGGTCCTTTGGTATAAAGTTCCACACACTGGATGCTTCCTCTCCCCCTCCCCTGAGTTACATCTTCCTCAGAGGCAAAATCATAGAGAAGCTTTTGTGTGTGATTCTAAATATGGGAGGTGGTCATGGGAAGCCCGGTTGGAATATGGGAGAACGAACTGGGAAAGTGTATTAGGCAGGGTCTCTAGAGGAAAAGGTCTAATTGTGTATGAGTGTGTGTGTGTGCTCATATGTATGTAAATCAGATACATGGCTTATTGATTGGCTTACACAATAGGTTCTGGATATTTCAACACTGGGCTATCTGAATGCTGAAAAAGGAAGAGAACCCGTGTGTGTGTGTGTGTGTGTGTGTGTGTGTGTGTGTGTATGTGTGTATGTATGTGCACACGTGTGTGTGTATGCTCTAAGAAATCTGAAAATAGTCTACATATTACATTACCAAATAGTCAGGTATGATTAATTCTCTAAGTAAGAACAAACATTCATCTCGTTAGTGTCCCAACTTGTTTTAATATGCAGTAAGATGGTAAAATTAGATATACATCAAAGAACAATTTAAAATAGTTTTATGACTTATGGTCAGTAAATATGTAATTTGCATATCTGTTTTATAGACCTGTATGCCAGACAACACATAGCAATTTCTTGGGTGACAGAGGGTCAGAGCTTAAAAAGCGCTGTGTGAAGACCCCCAAGTGTTTCTGATACAGTGGGCATCCGGCTTGTTTATCTTCCTTGTCTGTCTCCCGAGGTCATGTAGGCTCCCTGACAGGGGCTTTTCTGCTCCCTGAGTGTTACCAGAAGTGTAGCCTACGTGCGAATCCAGCATTTAACAGATAACTGTGCTCCTAACCATAGGGCACCCTCCCATTCTTCCGTCTCATCATATCCCATCCCATGGGGAAGAGCCCCACTGGGCTCGTGGCCAGTTTCTTAGGCTGTAGCCAGGGAAGAGAAAAATTCCCAGGAGCGAGATGGTGGAGAACGCTTTTGCTGCAATGGCTTGTTTACTGTCTAAATGGCTATGACAGCAGGAAGGATCAGAACCACCAAGAGGGCGTGAACAACAGTTAGAATGCTTACTCTCTCCCCAGCTTCTGCTCACTCTCCTTAAGTGAGGGAGCCTGATGAGTGGAACTGCAAATCTAAAGCCCATCCCTGACCCACGGTGGGATTCAGGTCTCTAGAGGAGGTTAAAAATCTCCGGGTTACAGTCAAGGAAGAAGTTTTTGCTTAGGCTTGCCAACCTGTACGGAGGACTCCTTGGTTTTTCGGACTGATTTTTATTCTCATGTTTGCATGTGCATGTGTGCATGCCACAGTGTGTAGCTGCTTGCAGAGTCGGGAAGATGGCGGCAGATCTTCCGAGCTGGAGTAGCAGGCAGCACGGTGCGGTACGGGTGTTAGGAACCAAACTTGGGTCCTGTGCAGCAAGTGCCCTTAGCTGCTGAGCCATCTCTCCAGCTCTTCTTGAGCTTTTAAATCACAGCTGTCTGGGGCATTAAAAACATACAGGCAAAGCGCCTCGCACCACCCTCAGCTGGAAATGCAGAGACTGATTCTACACAAGATGCTTAGAATATCCTTACATAAAACATTTATGCCATCTTTTCTAAGGCTCAGGGAACAGCGTGGAAACGGGAGTAGAGAATCTAGGAGTTAGAAGACAGAGCAGGGCTACAAAATGCTTTCTTCAGGGCATGACACAGCCACTCCACACATGATCTCATGGCAGGTGTGGTTGCCTGCAGTGGGCCTGTACAAGATTGGACCTCTCAACAGCTAATTACAGGTTGGGAAGGGACGCAGGGGGTCCTAACCCTCCCTTCTGAACTATTGGCAACTGATGGATTCTGGGGTAGGGACAGTTATTGCTTTCAGTTTTGTACCAAATGGGGAGCCCTCCAGGCGCCAATGGCCCCGATTAAAGCCAGTGGTTCACAAGACAAAAGAGCATAAATGTGGGAGTGGGACCTACGAGGAGGATGATGATGACAGGGTTTGGAGGGTGATAAAAGAGGGTGGAGGGGAGAGTAAATACAACACACGAAACATATGTATGAAATTGTCAAGAACAATTGTAACCATTAAAAACATTCCTGAAAATTATCATGAAGAAACTGGGCGTTGCAGAAACAAGGTGATTCTAGCCAAAAGCCACGGGAGGATTAAACATGGTTGGGAGGTCTGTGACCTAGCTCATCCAGGCTTACTAAGGTCATCTGTGAGGAAAACTAGTGTTGTTGGGGCCTTTATGTCTCAAAGATTACGCCCACACCACAGCAAATCAAATCATCTGGATCAGTTGGTGTTACCATTGCCTGAAACCACAAACAACGGCATCACAAACACACAGATGCACAAACTATGTGATTATGTAAACAGTGAAAAAAATGAGACATGTAGAGAGAAAGGATTTACATGGGTTAAACATGAGGAAGAATGACTACAGCTTCTACCTCTGATACAGTAAAACAAGGAGCTTGGCGCTGTGATCAGTGAGCAGACACGGTCTGGATTCCGCGATGCATCCTCATGTTTCCAGCCGCTGGTTGTTCAGATGAAAGCCCTCGCTGTGGTCTAGTGCTGCCTCGGAAAACTCTGTAGCAGCCCAACTCAAGTTTTATGATTTTGAAAAATCGGTGTCTTTGAGAGTGAATGTGATTCATGGTCAGTCTATCACTCTATTTCTCTCTATATATTATCTATCTATCTAATCTATTAATCTTATCTATCTACCATCTATCTATTAATCACATCTATCATCTATTATCATCCGTTTATAATCTATCTTCTATATCTATCTATCTATCTATCTATCTATCTATCTATCTATCTATCTATCTATCTATCATGCTCTATCTAGGTCTATGTATGTATATCTGTACATCTGTCTCTCTGTATGTATCTACCTATCATCTATTTATCTATCATCTAGCTAGCTCTATGTATGTATGTATGTACGTATGCATGTATATATCATCCATCTGCCTCTCTGTCATCTCTCTATCTTTAGTAACATATGAGCCTAACTTCACCTGCTCACACCACACTTGTCCCTATGCTCAACATCTCTTTTGTGTTTATAGTTTGTGTATTTATTTCTCTGGTTTGTAAGCTCATGGGTGAAAGATCAAAATTAAGTTCACCGTAATACTCTTGGAAAATGTTCGTAAAAGCTTACACTTTTACTTGAGAAGTTAAGTGAAGATGACCATTTAGCACTTTCTTCAGACATACCATGAAGGTATAGGCAGGGCTTCTAAGATAAACACAGAGCTGATGACGTAGCACACTGTCCTCTCTGCCTCCTGACTCTGTTTACTGACACGCAGATCATCTCTGTGTGGAAGCCGTGCTATTTTCATGTCAGGTAAGACTGTGAACTGAGGTCTTGGTGTGTTTATCAAACAGGTCACTGTTTTGTTGTTGTTGTTTTCTCTTTCATTATACAAAATGATTTATGCACCACATGCTCAATATTGGGAAAGCGTGGGCGCCACTGTATTTCCACACATTCTGGTTTCTGTGTGTTAGCAAACAGTCTACTTATCAGTTAGACTGTACACATTTTTAGCTACCCCAGGGTGAGAGAACATGAAACTCATGCCATCCCTCTCACTTTCGATTATCTTCTAGACTATTGTTGGAATATGTTCTTTGTGTGATCTTGTCTGTTAGAATATCATTTGCCAACGGCAGACATCCCATCTGAAAATATTATTTGGTCAGTGTCCACGTTTCTATCATTGTGTATTTTCCTGCAAATCTGCTCTTAGTGAGGTGCACATTCACTGGCGTACAATTCCGGGGACAGGAAGATTGCGGATGTTACCCTTTATTACAGCTTAATGGCCTTGACCACCATTTGTTGGCTGAGGCTAATAAGAAATTTATTCTTCAGTAGACCTATAATACTTTTGATGGTAACAAGATACTTCAAGGAGAAAAACAGCACACTGGACTCACAGAAGGGCACACTGAGCTTTCTCACTCTCCCGAGCAGGACTAAATCAGAGGTCCTCGGCCTGTGGATTGCGACCTCTTTGGCAGCCCCGTCTCCAAAAATATTTACATTATGATTCATAACAGTAGCAAAATTAGTTATGAAGTAGCAGCAAAAAATAATTTTATGGTTGCGGGTTACCACAACATGAGGAGAACTGGATTCAAAGGTCGAAGCCTTAGGAAGCACCGTCAGTTATGAAGGCTGCACACTGAAAGGAATGCAGAGTCTATTTGTCACTTTCCTAGGTGAGTGTGCACTCCTATCTAACTTTCCATTCTTAAAGTGAGAGTCCAGATTCTCTTGCCCCAGGTATTACATACTCAGTATTTCTAGTAACTGACTGACCCTGGGGTCCTAGAGCTCCCACGGGTGGGATGCTGTCTGGTTGGTCAGCCTGCATTCTTGAATGCTCAAGCTGGATCTTCTTGCTTTATTCTATGGTGTCTCATGTGAGTAAAATATTAACATACAAAGGATAGAACTTTTCAGATGTCTTGTTTATCGGGAAAATTGCTGACTTAGACCATACCACACAAAACGACTCTCAAGCCTCAAGGGATAAATAAGTATCTTAATTATAAATTTTGGCTGATTTTTCTTTGACAGATGGAAATGTCAGTGAACCATTCCTGCGTTATCCAACCGAATTACAAAGGAGATTTTGTTTTGAATTCGATTTTGATTTGTAAGTTAGAAGCTCTCTGACTCTAGCACATGGTGCTGTTTTCCTCCAGGTGTGTCTGCTGGCAATTTGGCTGTAAGACAGCCCCCGTATGTTTTCCAGCCCACGACCATCTAAGGAATGATGTCTTAAAAAGAAAGAATTTCTTTGTATGTGTGCATGTGTGTACCTACAATCGATTGTCATGAATGTGCAGGTGCTCCCAGAGGCCAGAGTAGGGTGTCGGATCCTTCGGACCTGGTGTTTCAGAGAGTTGTGAGCCACTTGGTTTGGGAGATGGGAACCAAACATGGGTCTTCTGGAAGAGCAGGAAGTGGTTTTAACTGCTGTGCCCTCTCTTCATACCATAGCAGGGATGTCCTAATTTAGAGATTCTATAGTTTAGTCCTTCTGAGTTCTAAATTAACCTTTACTCAGTTCTGGACAAGAGGTTCCATATAGCCTTTATTATGCTGAGATATGATCTAAGTGTTCTTAACTTCTTTGGGACCTTTGTCGTGAAATACGTTGGACTCATGATGAATAGTTCTTACTGATTTTACCTATTTATTTTACATTTAATTTGATTTCTCTTATGCCGAGCATTTTATGTCTAATGACATAACAATTATTAATTACTTTATCTTATAAGATCTTTAATAGTTTAAAAATGATACCATTATTGTTGTTAATGACATGGTTATTGAATTTAGTGTAAAATTTTGCTATAGTTATTTTTATTCTGAGGATACATATCTTTGTAGACAAAGAATCAGAGGCGTATTGTTTTACTTCTCTATTGGAGGGCTTTGACTTTGTACCTAAATTTAATGTTAATAATAGACTGTGTAAAATATTTACTTGAATCCACAGCAAATCCTATAAACAAAGCATATTAAGAGAAACTGCCTTTTTTTTCTGCCATGACAAACTATCTGACTATGGGTAATTTACAGACAGCTGAAGCTTATGTCTACAGTTCCAGACCCCGAGAAGTTCAAGGAACAGGTTCTGGTGGTTTTGGCGTTTGGTGAGGGCCACTCTTGGCATCCCAGATGGCCGCTTGCTGCTGCACCCTGTGGAAGGGATAAATGCTGTGCTCCACACGGAAGCAGAGGAGAGCGACCCTCCTCTCCAGCCTGCGTCTTCTTCGTTTCCTCTCCTTGCATTTCATCACACAGTCACACCAGGTCATTTGCATTTGAACACATGACGCACTGTGATCCTATGACACCCACCTTCATCCCCATTAATCTCCGTTGTTCCAGACGCGCCTTCACTTTCAGACCGTCTGTTTGTACAAGTGATTTTAGGCATCTATAAAGTCTGGAGCCCGTACCTCTGGCTTTTTCTAAGAGCCTCGTTCCCATCCAGAAGAGCTCTGCCTTCATGACGTAATCACTTCCTAAAGGCCTCACCTCTTAGCACTGTTGTAACTGAATGTCAGCATGTGCATTCTGACTCCTGCAGAAGCTTAGCTCCCAGCTCTGTCTGTCAGTTCCCCACCTCTTCTGGGAACCAGCATTCTCAGTGGAGGTGTATCCTTCCCAAGGAGATAAAAATTTTGCTATAGTTATTTTACTTGGTGTGTGTGTGTGTGTGTGTGTGTGTGTGTGTGTGTGTGTGTGCATGTATAGGAATATGCTATGGTTTGAACATTTTCCCTAAGTTCTATGTGTTGGAAATTTAACCCCCAAAGGGCAGCAGGGAGAAGGGGCATGTTTAAGATATGCTTAGGTTGTAGACACTCATGAATAAATTAGTATTGCTGTGAATGCTCATAGAACTGAGTGTGTTATTGCCAGAATGAAGTCTTAAGAGAGATTTTGTCTCTCTCCATCTCTCTCTTCCCTGCCTTTCTCCTTCCCCTCCCTTTCTCCTTCTCCTACCCTTCCTCCTTCCTCTATGCTGGTAAACCTTTAGAAGTCTGCCTCTGTTTTAACAAGACATTTGCTTTTCTTTTTCTGTGAATAGCGTTGTTTACACATTTTTCTACTGTATTTTCCTATTGAAAGCTCTCTGCTTATTAGGGATAGGAACACATTGAAAATGGCTTGGTGAATCTTGCACCATAATCCCCGTTTATTGTTTGATTTTGCTAATGTTAGTTTTATGTTAATATTTTTATTTTTATGTGATCAAATTGATCTTTATCCCATTATTACTTCTGGATTTTAAGTAGCAGAAAAGAGTCATTGACTTCTCCCTAATATTTATGCAGTTTACTTATTTAGCATCCAGACCCCTTCGGAATTGTATTACAGTGTGAGAAACAGCTTCAGCGTGATCTCTCTCTGTATAACTGTCCAGCTGTCCATTAGTCCTCTTCTGCTCTGAGATCTGCAGCCTTTATGACATCCTAAACCGCCACGCTCAGTCTGGTGTATCTCAGGGTTTCATTTTTCCATCTCTTGGTCCATCTGTTACCGAGCCTGCTCACAGTGAAGGCTTTATAACACGCTTTACTATCCAGAGACGATCGTCTCCCTTCCTTATTGCTTTAGTGTTCCCATGGTTACTTTTATTTGTTCTTTCAAATAAAATATATAATTAACTTGTCTGGCTTTGAGAAAAATGATATATAGTTTTTATTGAAATTATGCAAAATTCATGGAATCTCTTAGGAAGAACCGACAATATCCCAGTTATTTTCTCATTCAAACTGTGATGTGCTGCCACACGCGCTCCAGACCATGGCTTTGCCTGGGTGTCTCACAGTGTCCAGACATTTTGAGAGTCACTATAAAGAGTAATTGTGCACTCTCGTTCTATATGTCCCACTGGGATACATGTTTTGAGGCTCCTCTTTCCATTTTCATAACCACTGTTAGTTAAACCTAGTCCTCCTTTCTGAAAATTGGGGCAGAAGGGGGACTTGTATGCATCATGGTAAGGGTATGGCCATTAGACTGAACCTTTGGCTTGGATCTGATGTTCACATTTAGCAGCTCCTTGCATGGCTAGAAAGTAGTTCTCACTTTTAAAAACAAACAAACAAACAAACAAACAGAACAAAACTAACAAACAACTCCCCACCACCCGAAAAAAAAAACCCAAGCCCCCAAACCTATGCTTCTACCTTCAGCAGAAATAAGGATGGGGCCGGACACCGTAGGAAAGGCAGCCAGCACACAACCTCGCAGTTGCCAGAGTGCAGTCTAAGTGGTAGGTGACGCTCATCTTACGCACTGAGTCTTCCCAGTCGCTATTCTGCTAGCGTGTAGTCCCCAGGGCTTATAACCTGTGTGGAATGTGACCATTTTTCAAAACTACATCTGCTTTGTTTTCAAACATAGACCCATCCATCTTCCGCCCACCTTAATTTCCTTGGTTCC
Organism: Rhombomys opimus; assembly: GCA_010120015.1. Classification (NCBI taxonomy): domain Eukaryota; kingdom Metazoa; phylum Chordata; class Mammalia; order Rodentia; family Muridae; genus Rhombomys; species Rhombomys opimus. Next base: position 190,223 of record REGO01000056.1, on the reverse strand, counting down.
TTGGCAACACCATCCTCCGTCGAGCTTTTCCTTTATTTCCCATGAGTTAGCATTTCTTTCAGACTTTTACAAAAAGCTGGAATGACCTACGCGTCCTGGCAGAAGCTTTGCTCATCGGAACAGTGATGGATCATCTTTTTCTGGATGCCATCAATCAGCTGAAGCTAACAAGAGTATGGAGTGCGGCAGGAGTGGGGGCGGTGTGAAGGTCACTTTACTTGGCTTACTGACGGCTTGCTGTGAGCCCTTTTGATGGATGGAGTAGAAATTTTTGCTGATTGCATGACTATTTCAGGACAGGGCTGACTTCCTCTTGCCCAGCTAGTTCCTGATTTTTGGTTGAGAATCAGTATTCTCAACATTTAAGATTTCATATAGACAGCAGCATTAACTGGACACCCACTGCCTACAATGCACTACAGAACAGGATTAAAATTAAGGACTGGCCTAGCTCTCCAGGTTATGCTCTGGGCATAGGGGTTCAGCTGACATCTCAGTTTAGAGACTCAAAGAAGGTGAGCTGCATGGCGCTGAGCTGCTCGCGATGCCAGCGTGAGGTTTATCAGAGGGAAACTGAGGTAGGGGGCAAGGATCCTTTGTTGAAGAGCAGGGGATAAAGTCTGATGTTATAGGCAGCAGATCAAGAAAAGGCAGGCAATCATGCAGGCCAAGGGCCTTTGCAGGCTGTGGAAACCTAGCAATAGTAGGGAGGAATTTAAGCCAAGGTCAGAGGTAGGATATGCTAATAGAATTCATGGTATAGGACCAGCATTTCATAGGGCAGAACATGACATCTAGAAAGCAGAATCTTTTTTTAAATGTTCTGTTCGTTCATTCATTCATTCATTCATTTTACATCCTGGTCTTGGCTCCATCCCTCCTCCCCTCCCAAACCCACCCTCTCTCCCCATCCCCCTCCCTTATTCCTCAGAAAAGGGGAGACCCCTTCCCACCCACCCCAGCTCATCAAATCCTATCAGAGCTGAGCATGTCCTCTTTCCCATGTGGCCTGGCAAGGCAGTGCCTCCAGGGGGAAGTAATTGAAAAGCTGGCGAGAGATTCCATGTCAGAGAGAAACCCCGTCCCCTTATTAGGGAACCCACATGAGACCTGAGCTGCCCATCAACTACATCTTTGTAGGGGACCTATGTCCAGCCCATGCAAGGTTCTTGGTTGATGCTTCAGTCTCAGAAGGCCCTTTTTGGCCCTGTTGGTCTTCTTGTGAAGCTCCTATCACCTCCAGGTCCCCCCTCCCAACTTTTTCACAAGGTTCCCTATGCCTCACCCCGTGTTTGGTTGTGAGTCTCAGCATCTGTTTTGAGGTGCTTAGTAAGCAGAATCTTAAAAGGACCCTGTTCTCAGAGAGAAGAGGCTGCAAAGCTGGACTGAGGGCAGGGACTCACAGCAAGAACAGCTAGTAAGTGTCATGCCACAGAGCACTTTCCTCTGCCCCACAAGCCACCTGCGTAGGAGTGCTGAACTTTCTCCCACATCAATGACATCCCATCGGCCCTTTGCATCATTTTCCAAGAAATATTTATAGGCTTGGGTCTTGATGTAACTTACAAGAGTTTGAGGTGTAAGAGAAAAGCTGCACTTTCTATTAATATGTGTGCACTTTCTATTAATGTCCCTTCCCTTCCCTTCCCTTCCCTTCCCTTCCCTTCCCTTCCCTTCCCTTCCCTTCCCTTCCCTTCCCTTCCCTTCCCTTCCCCTCCTCTTCCCTCTCCTCCCCTCCCCTTCCCTCCTCTCCCTTACTTTCCAAAAGACATGGTCTCATATAGCAGAGACTGGCCTTGAATTGAAACTCACAAGTATCAGAGAAAGGATTTGAATTCCTGATCCTCTTGCTTCTGGAGCAGGAGGATTGCAAGTACGTGCCACCATACCTTACAAATCAGATGTACAAATATTTCTGTATAAAAGACACATCTTTTCTTATAAAACCACCTCGTGCAGAGGTCAGACTGGTGGTACATTCTGAACACAAGCTGGCAAAAGATAAGGGGATGCCCAGTGCTGCCCTGCTCGGAACTCTGTTCTGTAGGGAAGACGGAACTGGCCCCAGGCGGTTGCTCAGACACAACAGCAGACAGAGCAGAGGGACCTCAGTCCTCAATGAGAGATGACAGCTGACAGGGGTGGGAGAGCTGATGGGAGCTGACAGACAGGGGAGAGGCTGGAAGTGCAGGGAGAAGCAGGCAGTGGGGGGAGGCTCTGACCATGGAGGGAGGACAGAACTTTGGAATTCCCCAGGACCCCTAGGGGACTGCAGCTTGCTGTTTCCCTTCCCTTCTGTTTTTCTGGCTCAGGGTAGGGTCCTGTCCTTGTTGCTCAGGAGTTCTTACCAGCGGCTGCTGTTCTTTTTAGAAATCATTGCCCTGCTGGGTGTGTGACCTATTGTATTGCTCTTGTCTATAGTTTTCATGGGGTTTCAGAGGAATTGATTTACTTGGCCAGTTTCACAGAGCAGGCAAGGATCAGACTGAGAGGCAGGCTTTCGGAGAGCAGCCGCCTGCTGCTGCAGTTCTATGCTACTGTAGTTGGTGTTTGTTTTTTTTTTTTTCCTTACGAATTAATAGAGGAGGCCAGGTGATGGCCGAGTGAAGAGCTTGCTGCCCAAGCGAAAGGCCGGAATTCGGATCCCCAGAACCAAAGTAAGAGCCTGGAGGGACAGAGGAGTGCACATACCCCATGAGAGGAGAAACAGGAGAATAGCAGGAAGTCCATGGACCAGCTAGCCTGGAGTACACGCGCACACACGAACTAAGAAAGGACTTCATATAGTTTCTGGTTGGAATTGAAAACACAGTTACTTCTGATTCTTTAGAAAATTGATACATGTAGCAATACTCTTTCTCTGTATAAGGATGGATGGGTTTTTTTGTTATGGCCAGTCCCTGTAACATTTAGAACATTTAAATAGAGGCTAAGAGACACTGGGGTGACTGGATAGAAAAGGGACACATAGAAAAAGCAGGGTTTCGAGGGACTGAAGCGGGGGTAAATTGTTTGGGAAATACCCACAAAGCAGAGGAAGCCTGTGAGGCTGACGCAGAAGGCTGTGAGAGTGTTTCCCACACAGGGACTCAGGAATGGGAGTCTTCATTGGGATTCCATGTTACTCTCTGGACTTTTTAAGGGCCTCTTCCAACCAACCAAGCACCCAGGCTCTATGTGCAAAGTGGTCGAAAAGCCTGTTCTGTCCTCGCTTGTGTGTCTCTGTCCTTCCCAGTTAATGGTTTCTTCTTCTGTTTTTTTTTTTTTTTTGGGGGGGGGTGGGGGAGGGTTGGGGATAGGAACTAAAGCAGAAACGATGGAGGAATGTTGCTTTCTTTCTTAGAACACCATATATCTTGCAGCGAAGCATGAGGCAGAGCTCTGGGGGTCCTGTGGAAGTGTTGGGGGAAAGATGGAAGGACCTGGAGGGGACAGGAACCTCACAAGAAGACCAACAGTGACAACTAACCCAGACCCATGGGGGCCTTCAGAGACTGAGATATCAACTAAGGAGCGTGCATGATCTGCACCTAGGTCCCTGCACAGGTGGCAGATGGGCTGCTTGGTTTTCATATGAGGCGCCTGACAAGTGGAGCAGGGGCTGTTTCTAATGTGTACCCTATTGCCTGTTTTTGGATCACTTTTCCCTGGCAGGGTTGCCTTGCCTGGCCTCAGGGAATGAAGATATGCTCAGTCCTGATGCGGCTTGATGTGCTGGGGAAGGTTGACATGGGGGTGGTTGTGGTGTGGAGAGGGCTCTCCTTTTCTTAGGGGAAGGGAAAGGAGGAAGGGGGGACTGGGAGGAGAGGAGGGAGGGGGCACCTTTGGAATGTAAAATAAATTAAAAAAAGAAAATAAAAATAAAAACTATCATCTATCTATCTATCTATCTATCTCTCTCTCTATCTATCTATAGTGCTCTATTTGCATCTATGCTTGAATGACAAAAGAGATCATCGGATCTCATTATAGATGGTTGTGAGCCACCATGCAGGTGCTGGGAATTGAACTCAGGACCTCTGGAAGAGCAGCCAGTGCTCTTAACCACTGAGCCATTGCTCCAGCCCAAGTGTTTCCTAAAATTGGCTTTGTTCCAGACTAGACTTTAGTCCAATTAGAGAATCACAAAGAAGCCTCTTTACAAAGGATTTCTACAAGATGCTTTAAATGAAAACCCCAGGACCTTCTAAGACTACAGTGGCTACTCAGTGCAAAGCTGAGAGCCAAGCTGCTCAGTCAGGAAAGCAAGCCACAGGGGTGTCTTAAACCTGAGATTTATCCTGTCGATTGGAGTGCTTATGGGTGTGAAAATCACAAAGACTGCACCAGCTTCAGGTTTGCTGCCACAGGAGAGCACAACTGTAGCCCTGCACACTTGGAACCTTACGAGGATGATCAGTGTCCTCAGAGCCGCCCCCGGCCTGGAGTTGAGATGGTAGGGAAACTCCCACACCACTCAGGAGTGTCAGAGGCAGGGGAGTAGGTCTGCCTGCTTTCTGAAAACCTTGTAAAGGCATAGTCCCACTGTGAGAACTTAACCGTTCCTGGGTTCAACAGGATGCAACTGGGAGGTGAAACTTGTGTTCCCACACAGATGTGGCTGTAGCTTCTTCCTCAAAGCAGCAGCATGGGGTGTATGTGTGGCCTCTCGGGGAAGAGGAGGTCTTCATAGCTCATTACCAAGCCCTTGAGCTGTGAAGTCACAACTGTGTTTTCAGTTTCTGTCTTTGATTTTGCTTGACGGATATTAATGACTTATTGATTGTGTTTTTATTTATAGCAAAGCCTTAGTCCAGAAGAACCCTGCATAAGCGGAAACTTCCAGTAATTGGAGGCCCTTCCCGCTTTAAGCCTTATTTGGAAAGAAATTTTACCACTGGAAAAATAGACTTAATGAAATTTTGATTTTTCAGTAGCACAAATTAAAACATAAACCCAGTTAATATGCATACACTGTATGAAAATGGGGAAAGGATACTGTTTTGTGATGCCCTCTCCCTCCTCCACCTGGGGAAGGCATTGGTGGTAGCCCAAAGGGAATGATTCCAGCCAAGTCTAGCTCAGTGAACTGCCCATTTTACTGGGTTCACTTAGAACACTGTTAGTGCTTCCATCAGCGTTTTATCTCTGTGAAGAGACACTGCGACCATAGCAACTCTTATAAAGGAAAATGTTTAATTGGCCCTGGCTTACAGTTTCAGAGGTTAGTCCATTGTTCTAATGGCTGGAAGCATGGTGGCATGCAGGCAGACATGATGCTGATGAAGAAGCTGAGGGTTCCACATCCAAATCCACAGGCAGCAGGAAGAGAGAGAGTGACACTGGGCCTGGCTTGGGCTTCTGAAGCCCCAGAGCCCACCCTCAGTGACGCACTTCCTCCAGTAAGGCCACACCTACTTCAACAAGGCCACGTGTCCTCATCCTTTCAAAATAGTGCCACTCCTGTGAGCCTATGAGGGCCATGCTTATTCAGACCAGCACAGTTAGTGCCGCAGACAGCTTCAGCACAGGGTGTGACTCTTGAAAGCTGCAACCGTGGAGCTCCCTGTAAGACCTGCAAATTGTCTGTCTGTGGGAAGGTGTCTGTCTGTCTGTCTGTCTGTCTATCCCCACCTCTCTCTCTCTCTTTCTCTCTTTCCAACTTATATAACCTTGAGGAGGGACATTGTGAATGTCTACAGTTCATGAGCTTCATCAGCCCTGTAAGTTTTATTTACTTCCTTAATCTTATCAACTTCCTCATTCCCCAACAGGAGGGCATGTTTCAGTTCAGAGGAAAACAACATAACAGATAGACTTGTATATATTTGTGTAAGTGTATATATATATATATACTTATATACACTTACATATATACACTTATATATGTATGTATGTTTGCTTACTGTGCTCTTTATTGTTTTTGGTTGATTACACATTTTTATTTTGGCTTTAACTGACAGTGCTGATATATATATTGATATATATCAATACATTGATCTCTCTCTCTCTCTCTCTCTCTCTCTATATATATATATATATATATACATACACAGCCATTCCATTGTACTCATGGTAGAGATTGCTTCTAGGACCTATTAACTATCAAAGTATCTAGTCTCTAGTATAAAGGGGTGCTTTGGGCAGGGCATATAACTTAAATTCACTCTCCTATATGCTTTAGTCATTATTATGTTACCTCTAATATATAGGAAGATGTCTGTGTTATAATAATAAGGAGAAAAAAGTTGGCATATTCAGTGAGATGCAATTTTTGTGGCTTGAGATATTTTAAACCCACAGTTGGTTGGGTCTATAAATATAGACACAGCAGATACTGAGGGTTGGCTATGCTTTAGCATATACATTCTATAATAAGCAATATCCTAGAGTTAATTCCTAGAAGTGGATGTTCAGTGCCTGAAATGTACTTTTATGGGGTTTAAAAAGCACATGCCTAATATCTGATTTCCATGAAGACTAAGATGTTTTTAATATCCTGACAACTGTCAATGGTCCTTGTTCTCTGAACTCTTACAACATTTGGTCTTATCCTATTTAAGAAACTTACTATCAGATGAGTGTGGTGGTGAATTCATGTAATCCCAGCAACCAGGGAGGCAGAGACAGGTGGATCTCAGTGAGTTTGAGGCCAGCCTGATCTATAAGGTGAGCAGGACAGCCAAGCCGACACAGAGGAACCATGTCTCAAAAACAAACAAAACAAAACAAAACAAAACAAAAAAACAACCCCCCCCAAAAAAACAAAACCCCAAACAAATAACCCCCCAAACCAAAATCAATCAATCAATCAAACAACCAAGAAACCCCAAACTAAAAAAACCAAACACAAAAGCCAAAACAATAAAAACATTGCTATTTTCAGCAAATACTCCTGGTCAGACTGGGTAGAAGAAGAATACAAACAGGTTCATATTTATCACCCAGGATAAAACTCAACTCTGGATGGATCAAGGACCTCAACATAAGGCCAGATACCCTGAATCTGATAGGAGAGAAAGCGGGGAACTCACTGGCACAGGAAAAGACTTTCAGAACAGAATGTAGGTAGCACAGACACTAAATCCAACTATTAATAAATGGAAGCTTATGAAACTGGAAAGCTTGTGAATCATTTGGAAAAGCAACAGGCTACAGAACAGGCAAAGATCTTTCCCAATTACAAATCTGATAGAGGAATGATATCCAAAATATGTAAAGGAATTAAAAAAAAACAACAACTGGGCATCAAGAAAACAAATGACCCAATTAAAAATGGGGTCCAGATTCAAATGTAGTTCTCAAAAGATGAAACACAAATGACCGAGAAACACACACACACAAAAAAAAAAAAAAAAAAAGTTCAATATCCGCAATCATCAGGGAAACGCAAATAAAAACTACTATGAGATTTCATCCTACATCTGTCAGAATGGCCAAGATCAATAAAAAACAAATAAAAAACAAACAAGCAAATGTCATCTCATGCTGGCAAGGATGCAGAGTAAGGTTAACACTAAGCCCTCACTGATGGGAGTGCAAACTTGTACAGCCACTGTGGAAATCAGCGTGGCAGTTTCTTAGGAATCTGGGAAGAGATCTACCTCAAGATCCACTCTTAGGCATATAACCCAAACCTCTTTATCCTACTACAGAGACACTTGCTCAAATATGTTCATTGCTGCTGTATTCACAATAGCCCGAAATTGGAAACTGCCCATATGTCCATCAACATATGAAGAAATAACGAAAGTGTGGTACATTTACACAATGGAATATTTTTCACCTATTAAATAATAAACTCATGAAATTTGCAGGTAAATGGATGGAGCTAGAAAAAATAATTCTGAGTGAGTTAACCCAGGCCCATAAAGAGACAAATATGGCATGTTATTTGCTTATATGTGAATGTTAGCTGTCAAGTCCTTCATAAGCAAGCTATACTGCACAGAACCACAGAACTTAGGTATAGAGTAAGGGATGAGGAGAGAGGTATGGATCTTCCTAGGAAGGGGAAATAGAATATATGGTTATGGATGGATGGGTGTGGGGTAGGGTAGTGGTGACTGGAATGGGGGGATCACATGGGGGAGGGAGAGAGGAAAGGGGGTGAGGTGGAGAATATAGGGAAGGACAGCTAAAACTAAGGGCCATTTGGAAACACAATACAATAGGAGCTTCCTAAAACATACACATGTATGAAGTTGATCTAAATGAAACTGCCAAATAATGGAGATGGAGCCCCAACTGGACATCTATCAACACCAAGTGAAGCTTCCAGTACTGGGGATGGGTGATGCTTAGTCAAGTTGGTGGCTGAAAGGGTCCCATGAGAAACCCCAGACAACCCAGGCTACGGCCAAAGCATGGTTTGCTCTCCACACACGGATGGTAAGGCCCTGTTGCTGAAGACAACTCGTAACACTGAGAAGTCAAGCTGGTTCCTACCTAGAGCCTTCCACGCTACAGACTAGTGTTCAAGGTACTGTAAGGTACTCTGCATGCTACCAAAACAGAAAGATGAACACCACCCCTGCTACAAGTCATTCATCTCCAATGACAGCCTGCCTGGAAGATGCGCTTTCGCAATAGTGGCACAGAGCTTGTGGGAGCAACCAACCACTATATGATTTGAGTTAAGGCCCACTCCATAAGACGGAACCCATACCTGACACAGCTTGGGTGGTTAAGAACCTGAGACCTGAGAGAAAACCAAATACTCCTGTTCTGCTAAAGGAACGTGTCAATAACCTGACTCCTAACACCATTCTGTTATACTCATAGATCAGTGCCTTGCTCAGCCATCACCAAAGAAGCTTCTTCCTGCAGCAGATGAGGACAGACACAGAGACCCACTGCCAGACAATGTATATATAGAGAGAGACCGTGGAACATCCAGTCCAAAATGGGATGTCTCCATTAAGTCCTCCCCTCAGGGGTTAGGGAACTTTGAGGAAGATTATGAGAGCCAAAGGGAATGGATGACACCTGAGAAACGTCTTCCAGACATAACAGGAATAATACGTACATGAACTCAGAGGCTGTGCGGCCCAGCACCTGGGGCTGCACAGGTAAGTGCCAGAAGCGGTGCCAGAGCCTAGAGGAAAACTGAACATACGCCGGCATCCTAGAAGATCCCTCCAGCTGACAACCTCGTGCAAAAAGTTCCTCCAAGGAAGTCTCATTGGGAAAACAAACCATTCTTAAGGCCCAACAGTAGATGGACAACAGAAAACAAATTGGATGGCATCTTTGGAAGTTCCTTGTCAGGGATTCTTCCCCCTCCACAAGTCCTTTTCAGGTTCAGTTTTGTGTTTTTATGAAATTCCTGTGTGTGCAAATGTGTGTTATGCATCTGTATGCATTCTTATGCATCTGTATGCATTCTCATGCTTTTCTGTTGTCTACTTTTCTTCTGTTTGGTTTTTTTTTTTGGTCTTAATCCAACTTTTTTATTTTATTTTATTGTTGTTCCTTACATGTCTGTTTGTTTTCTAAGGAAAGACAAGGTGGATCTGGATGAGAGAGGGAATTGGAAGAAGTTGAGGGAGGGGAACAGTAATCAGAATATATTGTGTGAAAAGACATATTTTCATTAAAGGAATGAAAAGTTACAATAACCTCACATTGTTCTGTTTAAAAATAAATAGAATTTAAAACACAAAGTCCTAAGCAGAGGTGCCCAGAGACCTGTGAAACGAGAGATAGGAGGAGAGGTGGGCTTCAAGATGCTAACTCACAATTTATGTACCGGCTCTCTACTCATTCTGAAATGACTTTAGCAAAAATAATTTTATATTTTTCATTCTAGGAGTGGGTTATTTGAGCAAATGGACATTTTTAGTTTTTAACATTTCTAATCTTGTATATAAAAATCAAAATTAGAGTAGAGTACTGGGAATTTCCTATTTTCAAGTAGCCTTTTTTTCTTTTTCTTTTCTGGTCAGGGCATATGAAATCTGAAATGGATACAGCAAGCATCCGTTTGAGTTTGCTATGTTGGTATGACAAAGTGCTACAGGCAAATTCATTTTCTCACAGTCCAAGGTGTCACTGTTCATCCCTTCTCATGCCTTTGTAGTCTTCCTTCCCCCTCCCTGCAATTGTAAACTTTTTCTCTTTTGGCACAGTGCTGGGGGCCTCATGCACACATGCTAACCAAGAGTGCTATTGCTAAGATGCGTACATCCCAGGTGTTTTAAACATTTATTTATTTATTCACTTTACATCCTGATCACAGCCCTCTCTCTCCTCCCAGTTCTTCCTCACACAGCCTTCTCCCCCATTCTCACCTCCTGCTTCTCCACAGAGAAGGCAGGCCCCCCACCCCCGTCTGTGGGTACCAGTCCACTCTGATACATTAAGTTGCTGCAGGACTAGGTACATCCTCTCTCACTAAGGCCAGATGAGGCAGTCCGGTTAGGAGAATGGGATCCAGAGGAACACAGCAGAGCCAGAGAGGACCCCCAATCCAGTTGCTGGGGGATCCACGTGAAGACCAAGCTGCACATCTGCTACATATGTGCAGGAAGACTAGGAACAGTCCACGTTTGCTCTTCGGTGGGTGGTTCAGTCTCTGTGAGCCCCCATGGGCCCAGGTTAATTGACTCTGTAGGTCTTCTTGTAGAGTCCTTGATCCCTCGAGCTCCCAAAACCGTTCCCCCAACTCTTCCATAGGACTTCCTAAGCTCTGCCTAGTGTTTGGCTGTGGGTGTCTGCATCTGTTTCTATCAGCTGCTGGGTGAAGCCTCTCAGAGGAGTTATGCTAGGCTCCTGTCTGCAAGCACAGCAGAGTAATGATAGTGTCAGGGGTTGGTCCTCTCTCATGGGGTGGGGTGGGTTTCAAGTAGGGTCAGTCTTTGGTTGGCTGTTCCCTCAATGTTTGCTCCATCTTTATCCCTGCACATCTTGTAGGCAGGACTAATTTTGGGTCAAAAGTTTTGTGGGTCCAGGTTTTTTATTTTTATTTTATTTTATTTTTTATTTTGAGGTAAGATCCCACTAAGTTCCCCAAACTTTCCTGATTTTGAGTAGGGGGTCCCCTGCCCAGGGAAACACACACATACTAAAATTTTCACACCCCTGAGTTTACACATACACAATGAAGCTGCAATCTTTTCCATGCCTGTGGGACTCACAGATCAAGAATCCTGGTTCGGATGCTATTTAAACAGAGAAATCAGTGATAACTTCGCCCGGTAGTTCTTGTAAGTCATAAAACATAGTAACGAGAATGACTCGTACTTAACTACAGCTTCAGCTCTGCCGCCCAAATGAGTCCAGTCCATTGACCGTGCACTCGACAGTTTGCAGAATCAAAAGCAGCCCCAGAACACTTACTCTTGCTCTCCCAAAATGGACATCCCGGTGCCCGCCAGCAGCTCTTCTCTGTGACTGAGACCTTTCCCTGACACTGAACGTTAAGCCTAGAAACAGCGAGGCAGGCTGCTCTGCTGCGGTGCAGTCTCCGAGCTCAGGGCAGTGAGATATGGTTGTGACTGCTTTATAACGACTGGCTCACGGTGCACTGGAAGGGCGCTGCTGCTGCTGCGGCTGACTTTCCTCACGGAGCCCCCTCCATCCTGAGACAAAGTCCCATCCGTTCTTGAGACTCAAAATAAACTTGGTGTTACTCGGAGTTGAGTCAGATTTATTTATTTTTATTTTGTTTATTTTGTGTGTGTGTAGGGGGAGGTGGAGGGACGCTCTCTAAATCTGTCCTGGAAAGTTGAACAGAATGGACACCAACGGCCTTGTTGTGGCTTGGTAATAAACAAAACAGAAAAACCAGAGCCAGTGTTTGTAGGAACGAGGCCCCACGGGCCCCACACAATCAGGAGGACACTGTGTAGAACGTGTTTTCACTTCAGTTACTATCAGGCCCCATCCAGGGTCGGTTTGGATGAGTCCGTTTTCTTTCAGTACATGATGTAAATGTGTCTGTCTGAGGCCTGTTGCTGGATTTTTGTTCTCTGTGTTGTTAGTACACACTTTGACGGGGTTTGTGAGGCAGGAAAAAAAATTAACACGTGGGCTTGTTTTATTTCAGTGTTCTGAGGCATTTTATATGGTTCTTCCTGGGCTTTATTTCACAGTTCATTTAGGTTTGAGTTAAGTCCATTGTCAAAACAAAATTAACAATGCTTACTCAAGGATACAGTGAAAGTGGAAACCATGGGAGGGTTTTCATTAGGCAGCTATGTGAAAATTCTGACCCGAAACTCAATAAAGGAAAAATAATAATGCTCATTAATGTACCAGAAGTTATTTAACTATAATTTTTAGTAGTTTATGGTTTTATGGGATTATATTTTATTTTGTTGTCTTGCTTTTCATTTGAAAAATTGAAAAATTAGGTAGCTTTGCACTTGTGTCATTATAAGTAATGTTTTTCCTAGAAGTTAATTTTATAATAAAAACCATTGATAAAAGCCAATTTTAGTTGAAACAGATTTCCTTAATAATATTAAGAAATCTATACCTATGTTTAAACAAATTTGTTTAAAGGAGAGAATTAGAGATCTAATATCTGATGTTACAACTATCAAAATTATTATTATTTTAATTTTTACTCCAAATTTGAAAATTCAATGTACAATTTTTTTTTTGTAGCTTAATGAACTTTTACCTGTGAAAATATACTAAATCAACTGAAGAAAAGTTTTTGAGGCTGGCGAGATGACTCAGTGGGTAAAAGCACTTTCTACTAAGCCTGACAACTTAAGGTTTGAGAATTAGGTGTTATATGAAATAAACATCAATGTGTGTATATAGACTAAGTAATTCCTAACACTTAAAAAAATTTAATTTATATATTCACTTTACATCCCAATTGTAGCTCCCTCCCTCCTCTCCTTTTGGTCCTCCCTCCCAACATCTTCCTCAGCTTTCCCCCTCCCCTTTTCCTCTGAAAAGGGGACCCTCCCACCCACCAACCCACCCCAGCACATCAAGTTGCTTCATGACGGAGCTCATCCTCATCCACTGAGTCCAGGCAAGGCAGCTCTGCCAGGGGTAAGTGATCCAAAGCAGGGTATAGAGTCCATGCCATAAACAATACCTGCTCAACTCACTAGGGAACCCACAGGGAGATTAAACTGCCCATCTGCCACACATTTGTAAGGGGCTCAGGTCTTGTCCATGCATGCTCCTTGGTTGGTGCTCCCATCTTCGCATGCCCCATGGGTCCAGGTTAGTTGACTCTGTTGGTCTTGTGGAGCTGCTGTCCCCTCTCGGTCCTCCCATCACCCCCCACCACCGCCCCTTCCATCTAATGCTTGTCGTGGGTCTCAGCATCTGAATCGATCAGCCGCTGTGTGGGGCCTCTCAGAGGACAGCTATGCTAGGCTCCTGTTTGTAAACATAGAGTATGGTTAACGGTGTCAGGGGTTGGCTCTCTCCCATGGGGTGGGTTCCAGGCTGGGCCAGGCACTGGTTGAACATTCCCTCAGTCTCTACTCTTATCTTTATCTTATCTGCACATCTTGTAGGCAGGGCAAATTGTGGGTCGGAGGTTTTGTAGGTGGATTCGTGTTCCCCTGCCACTACGGGAAGTCCTGCCAGCTAGAAGGTGACCTCCTCAGTCTCCATGTCTCCTGCTGCAAGGTCGCTCAGCTAGAGATATCCCCATATCCTCCCTGTAGCCTACCCTGTGGTGGGTTTCCAGCTGGTCCAGAGATGGCCCTGCCCTCAGTTTCCCAATCTGACCCCTCCCCCCCAATTGTTTCCCTCCCTACACTCTCTCCTACCCACTTCCCTCTCTATATCCACGTCTGCTGTCTATTGTGGTTCCCCATCTGAGTGAGAGCCAAGCATCCTCCCTCCCTCAGGCCTTCCTTGTCACTTAGCTTCTTTGGTCTGAACTGTAGTATGCTTATCCTGTAATATATAGCTAAATATGTACCATACTAGTAATTCATAACTTTTAAGGCACATTTTGGCTGACTCAGCAAACTTGAATCAGGCATTCAATTCTGCCTTTGACTTCAGTTTCATCAAGTTTTGCAAAACATCGCTAACTTAGGAATGCAGTGGAATATGTTTACAGTGGCAGGTGACAAGAGCTGCTCAGAAGTGGTGATCTGTGGGAAGATTCCATCCGTTTCCCACTGATGTCTTTTTTTTTTTTTTTTTTTTTTCCCACTTGAAAAGTCTACAACAGTCCTGCAAACTGACTGTATTTTACCAGGCAGTTTCTGCTGCTCCTGTGATGACTGTTTTGTGGTGACTGTTAGCACAGGTCCTGGCAGGTCTGTGGAGAGACAAACACCTGCTTCTTTCTGCAGAGACAAGCTGGAAAAGGTCATCTTAAGGGACTTGGTGTCAATGTGATGGGAACTTTAATCTCAAACTTGCCGCTTAAATTTGGGCCACTGATCGGGTTATCCAAGAGCTCTACCCTTCAGTTTCTTCACCTTTAGAATAGAAAAAATCGTGGCAAAAAACAGTGACCACAATGTGTTGTGAACTTAAATGTGACTGCAGATCCAGTGAATTACAGAAGCGGCCCTGGGCAGTACTGTCAGTTGTCTAATGACGCTGCAGAAAAGATAGTAAAAACAGACAGTAGCAGTGAAAGGAGGAATCTTTAACATGAAGGCAGGGAATGTTTCCAAGAAGCCACAGCCTTAAAAGCCAGCTCTCAAATACCAGAGACCAACACTCAGTATAAAAACCACATGCTTTGTCTTATTGTATCAGCGTGTAGTGGGGAGGGGGCCGTTTTGTTACTTGGCATGTTCCCGGCCATTTGTAAAGAAGATACTCAACAGCTGCTGCTCCAGGAGGCAGATGGATGGATGACATTTACAAATTATGTTTTGTTTCGTTTTTTTTTTTTTTTTTCCCGGTGGAGAAACTGAGGCACCAAGTGGTTGGTTGTTTTCCCTAACCTTCTGAAACCACAAGACGTCGACTTTGAGGCTGCAGTTTATATTTCTCTTCCATCTCCCAGCCGAGTGTCAGAGAAAAGAATCTCGGATGGGAGAGACTGCAAATTGTGAGGGGCCCTCTGGAAGGGAGGCCGTCTGAGGAGCCATGCTTTTGTGTCTGGTACAGATGGCCGCCTGGTGGTGCTTCCCAGGGTTCCCCTCTCCACAGCCACCCACCCTCAAGCGACAGCTTTCTGCATCGTCTTGTCTAATTAAACCACAAACAGAGAATGCCAGCTATCTGCTTGTGTGACACCTCTGAATATTAAGTAGCTTTTATAATTAATTATTTTTTAAAGGCTTGATCCTTCATAATTAAGCAAATCTTTGAGAATTAGCAGTAGATTAACATGGTGAATGGACCGAGAAACATCACGTACATCAACTTGGCTGCGAGGGGACACCTTTGCAGCCAATAGAGCCTCCATTGATCTCTCCTCAATGATCTGCAGCCTCCAATATTAACAACACAATGTGCTCCTTCTTTTCTCTATATTCTTGTGCACCCAAGCGGAACTGATTGTTTTTGTGCAGGGTAGGATATAAAAATGCAGATTTGCTTAAATAACTTACTGTCCAGCCAGGCCGTCTGCCCCGCACACGAGGATATGCCGAAAGCTGCTGTCTGGCTGTGATGCTGCTCAGTAACTTTTGTTGCCCTTCTGTGCTGGCAGTGGCATGGAGGCCGGATAATGGATGCCAGTAGGATGTGAAAGTCAAAGATGCGGACAGTGTGCCTCAAATCTGACAGCTCTGTTCTCAGGAGAGGGTGGGGAAACCTGTGCTTTCTGCTTTGCTGGGTTCCTGAGGCTGGGGAAGTAGGGCTAGAGCTGCCGCTGGGTGTCTGTGGCTTTGCTGTTTGCTGAGTAATACGTGGTTGGCCATGCAGAACAGTTGTAGGGGAGGGACTGTGGGTGTGTTTTGTGGGGACAAAGGGAAAGGGGAGGGGGGCCTGCTTATGATATAGTTAGGAATATTCCCTGTCCCGCCCTCTCCTAGTCTCCATCCTTGTCTTTCCCCATGTTTGTGTTCTCAGAGTTGGAATTCTCACCTGGTTGGCATTGGTCTTCCTTGAACTAAAGCTTTGAGAGCAAGTGCAACCATACTACAGAAATTCTCTACTAAGCATTCTAGAATTTTTAGATCTGGGTGATGCCTTAAGAATTCTGGAACAACCAACCGCGGGGAAGTCCTAGCTCTTAAGGACTTGGGTAAGAATCTCTGGTTTCTCTCAGGGCCTGAACTTCTCAGGGAGTGTTGCGTGGCTTGAGAGGTTAGCTCTGGTGATAAGCACCCTCACTGATAATTGTTCTACACAGAATGACGTGCCCTGTGTACATTGTCTTTTGACATAGTGGTTGCCAAGACTAGCAGATGCCATACGTGTAAAAATTTATGAAAAGAGATTGATTAAAATTCCATTTTCTACCACTGTTATCATCTCCCAAAGGAATAATTACTGTTACTCGTGTCTTATAAATCCTCCCAGAGGTTTTTCAAATACAAAAGAAAAAAAAATCAGTGTCCCTAGAACATTTCCCTCCACATTTCACACCACAGCAGCATCCCATCACAGGTTGTTCTGCAGCTCATGCCTTGTCTTTCCTTCATTCCTGTGGCAAGCCGGTGTGGAATAGCTGTTATTACCTCATTTTACAATCAGGATGCAGTTCTAGCTGGATAGCTTGCCCAAGGCCACGTCAGTGGATGGTGGAGCTGGGATCACCCTGGCTGTCTAACTCCATCAGCTAAGATCTTCATCACCAGGCTTGCTGCCTGGCTCTGGCTGGCATCGGCTCTCCTGCCTTCCTGCTGATTTGTACATGATCTCTAGAGGCTGCATGTCACAAGACTCCCACCCACAGACTCCAGGAGAAACGAGGCGACACTTAGCCAGCTCCTCATCAGCTGACATTTTGTTTTTCATGTAGAAATCACTTTAAAAATTGTGGTCAAATACATGTAATCTAGAATTTACCATGTTATCCATTTTTTTTTTTTTTTTAATTTTTGAGACGGGGTTTCTCTTTAAAGCCTGGGCTGCCCTGATTCACTTTGTAAACCAGGCTGTAAACTCACAGAGATGTGCCTCCCTCTGCCTCTCCCAGTGCTGGGATTACAGGCGTGTGTCACTATGCCTGGCTGTTACTCATTTTCTTAAAAGTTATTTTTACTTTATATTTTGTTTTACCTGCCTGGTGCTCACAAAGGCCAGCAGAGGTTGTTGAGTCCTCAGGAACTAGAGTTACAGATGCTTATGAGCAGCATGCGGGTGCTAAGAATTAAAGCCAGGGCCTCCGCAGGAGTAGAAAGTGCTCTTAACTGCTGAGCCATCTCTCCGGCTCCATGTCACCCATTTCAAGTGTAAAGTTTAGTGTTAAGTACATTCCTGTTCTGGAAAGGAACAAACCCAAAATGCCAGAACTGTTTTCACCTCAGACTCTGAATTTCTTTTTACATTAAGTTATTTTTTAACAATCTTACTCACGCATGTAATTAATTCTAGTTCTTCTTACTCCTCGTATCCTCTGTCATCCTCCTCCTGAAACCTTTTTTCTTCCCGGATGTCCCTTCCTACTTTTATGTCTCACACCTGTGTCCCATTGAGTTTAACTAGGCTTACCTTGTGAGCCTGGGTAACAACAGCAGTTACACCACTAAAGGAAGTGATGCCCCTTCTGTGCCACCATGAACTGTCATTAGCCTCAGGGGGGAGTGAGGCCCTGTGATTTCCCTCCCTTCCATCACACAATGTTCTTGGGCCCAGTCTTATGCAGTGAACCATACTCTCTGTGGATTAGTAGGTGCTTCGCCCTGGCATGTCCAGAATACACTGTTTTTCAGTGCTCCTCCTGGTCCTTTGGCTCTTACAATCTTTCCATTCCCTGTTCTGGATGGAGTGGCTGTTCTATTTTCAGCACTGTAAAGATCTGCCACACTGTATACCTCACACCATTTTCCATCCCCTCCAACAGCTACAGGTTTTAAATTAGCTACAGCCTTTCCAACACTTGTAATTTTGTTTTGAAGTAGTCATTCTGGTGGGAATGAGGCAACATTTCTCTTTACTCAGTATCATTGAACACATTTCTTAATTCTATTTGGGCTTATTGGCCTTTGTTCTTATCTTGGGTCCTTCTTGAAGGTAGGGAAAGTCCTGTGGAGGAAATACAAATCCAGAGACCAAATGAGGTTGTTGGCACAGCTCAGTGTCCCCGGCCAGGCCTCTACTCACACAACTACCATGCCCCTGTACCCCCACTTTGGGCTTTGATGGGATCTTCAGCAATCCTTGTTACTTTCCGACAAGACAAGAGCTTTCTGTAACCTTTGTCAAAAGTACAAGAGGAAACTGCCCAGTCGCTTGGGGGAAATCCAAGGATCCTTCTCAGATAGTTGCCTCATAGTTAAGTAAGAAACCTGATTCCTTTTTATTCAATGAGCCAAATGACTGTTAGACACCCCCCCCCACCTTTACACTGTCCATTTAAAAAAATTGTCACTTAGAAGGACGTGGGGTGTCTCTCCTGCAGCCATGCCGTAGCTTCTCCGGCAGACTCCCCAAGTCAGTGACGCGAGGCAGCTTCAATGAGCCACCACTCCTGGGTTCTCTAAGGCTGTTTCCTGGAAACGGTTAGGAAGCTGATGTTAAGGCCCCACATATGGCCTCTGCTTGTGGGGGGCGGGGATACCCACATGCTCACGTGCACCGAATGGTAGCCTGCCTGTCTACCTGGACTTAGCCGTCACTGGGAAGGCGGGAGTTCCTCAGTGTGTAGTGTAATCCATTTTCTGTCCCTTCTGCATATCTTTGGATATGACATTTAAAAAAAATCACAAAAGCAAATATATCTTCAAAGCAAAATTTCTTGGAAAATAAAGAGAAGCACACCACTGTAAATGTTGCAGCACGTGCAATCATAATATAGGAACGCTTTGATAGATAACCTGTTCGTTTGCTTTAAAATGTGTCTTTGCTACACCAACAAATATTCCTTCACCACATAATTTAGTGAGAATGTTCATGGCACTACAGGGATATGCTAACGTTTGTTTAAATGTTCCTGGACTGTTGGACCTTTAGATCTGTGTTTGGATATTATAAACTTTCACATACGTGTCAGTCCATGTGTTATGGTGATTACGTTAATTTTGAATTTTGTATATGCATGTAATGCATGTAAGTATGTGTGCCTAGATGCCTGTCTGTGAGGGTGCACGTGTGTGTGTGTGCACGCGCGCGCGTGTATGTATGTGTGCACACAGGCGCACAGATATAGAAACCAAAGTTCACTTTTTGTCTAAGACAAAGTCTCTCACTGCCTTGACCTTCACATAGGCCAGGCTAGCTGCCCTATACTCATAGGAATCCAGTTGTCTCTGCCTTCTATCTCGTTAACTGCTGGAATTATGGGTACAGGCCAACCAGCTTTTTAATCCTAATGCTTATGGAAAACACGTTGCCTCCTGAGACATTTCTCGGTTCACACCAAGCTTTTCTGCGTGGGCTGTATGTAGAGTCTGATCTCCAGGTGTTCATCCTTGCATGGCAAACACTTCATGGACCAAGCCATCTCCTCAGCCTCATATTTACGCTACTTGTTCTTTTTTTAAGAGAATTTAGTTTTGTTTTCGTATGTGGGTGTTTTGCTCACATATGTGTCTGTGTGCCATGTGCATGCTGGTGCCATGGGTGCCGGAAGCAGTTGTCAAATCTCCTGAGGCTGCAGTTACACATGGCTGTGAGCTACCATGTCGGTGCTTGGGCATTGAACCTGGGTCCTCTGGAAGAGCAGCCAGTGCTCTTAACCACCACTGAGCCATCTCTCCAGCCCTGATTATGCTGTTTATAAATGCTTCTTTTGGGAAGATATATATTGTATATTCACACACATATACATACATGCAAACACATATATGCATACATGCATACACACATGCATATACATAAACATATACACATACTCTCTCCTGTGATTTTACATCATATTCTGGGCACTGGCCCCACCCCTATGGAGCCTGGAGGTACAACAACCTCCCTCTCACTGAGTCACCTTGATACCCACAGTTCTGAGACACTCCCGTTGCTCTTTCCCCGCCCCCTCTGTTGTTCACATCCTTGACTAGTAGAGGCTTGGGCAAGCCCCTGACCTTCCAGCCCAGCAGTCGTGCCCTCTCCGTGGAGATCAGTTCTCTGACAGGCTGGATGGTCTTGGCCGTCCCTTTCCTGAATGAGCCTATGAGCGTGATGGGAGGCACCCCTTTCCATCTCATGGCACTGAGGAGCCGCATTGTGTCCTGTTACTCTCATAGTAATCTGCCTGCATCCTCTGCTGCTGATGCTTCCCTCCCGCCCATTCAACATATTCTTAACGACTGTGTCTTAAGCCAATTTAAAAAAAAAAAAAAAAGATATACTTTCTAATGAGAGTTGAAAACCTACATAGTCCTTCTAATTGATTTGGAGTAGGTTATAAGTTTGGTAACTAGTGTCATCAAAACAAAGAAATATCTTTCTATCTCTTTCCCAAGTCTTTCCTCCACAGTTCCGAGTGGTCTAAAGTGAACAGAAGTGTTTGGCAAGGACTGTTTATTCAAAGGGCTCCAAATGTACACAGAAAATGTTAACTGAGATCCTGGCTTTAGCTCAGGGGATAACACTTGCTTACCGGGAACATGGTCCTGGATTTGATCCACAGCACACGCCCCGGCACACTAAGCCACGCAGCCACACAACCACCCCCAGACAAGACACAAAGGGAGACTACAAAAATCCCGTTTGTACAGTGTGACACATTTGGCTCACGTTTAGATATAAAAGGATTCATCTATCGTAGTGTGTATGAGTAGTTTGCCTGCACGCGGGCTTGTGTGTCATGTACGGGCTTGGTGTCCGTGGCACCAGAAGAAGGTATCAGATCCCCTGGATACAGATGATTTGTGGTCCACAGGTGAGTGCTAGCAGCCAAACCCAGGTCCTAACATGAGCCATAAGTGCTCTTAACTGCCGAGCCATCTCTTCCTCCCATGCATAGACTCGCAAGACTGAAGACACTTGAGAAATTTGTATCTTGCCCCACTTGACAGATAAGGATCTTGAGGCCACAGGGCCTCTTAAGGTCTCTGTGTTTTCATGGATTCAAATGAACCCACACGTGGTGTGCTGCGCTTATCAGACCCCATCTTAGGGCAGTGAGCTGCTGCCTTGGCTCCGGGACTGCTGGTTGCACAGATCACTGTGCCAGACCCCTCTTCGGGGACTTGCTCTCTGCTGCTGCCTCTTTACCTAAACTCCTCTTTCCTTCCTGAGGTCAGTTTACACCGAGGCCAGGTTGGCTGCTGCAGGGCTGATTCCTTCACCCCTAAGTGGGACACCCCTAAAGGTCTTCCCAATTGGCTGACGTCACTACACTATGGACAGCTTCCTTCCCAAGCAGTGATGGTCCCTACCTTCCCTTGGATACTGATATGGAGAGCTCTTCCTAATGAATGTCTTACATCTATCCCAGCCGTTTTCCGGGAGCTAACCTGGGCAAAGGCAGAACTTCAGGGCCTCAGTTAGGGCTTTCAAAACAGACTGCGCCCGGAATCTTGAGCTGACATGCTGTTGTTTTTTCCTCTTTATTTTCATAGTGTAAATAGGTACTCACAGTGGCCCTTGTTGGCTCAAGTTTGAGTACACTCATGAATATGTATGTGTTATTCACAATGTGTATTGGACACAACCATGCACACT
This sequence comes from Rhombomys opimus, assembly GCA_010120015.1. NCBI lineage: Eukaryota > Metazoa > Chordata > Mammalia > Rodentia > Muridae > Rhombomys > Rhombomys opimus. Next base: position 168,578 of record REGO01000056.1, on the reverse strand, counting down.
TATATACTGTTCTGGTAATTTTGCAGCATCTCACTAAGGACTTTAATTGGGATAATTAAAAAAGATTATCATATTAGCTTTTTTTCTTTTCTTTTCTTCCTCATCCATCGAATCCACAGCCATTATTGAGGAGAAAGAGAACTTCCTGAACTTTGTGTTTGTAAGATGAGGAGGACAATTGGTAGGGATAATGATAATGGAATGAATGTATGACTTCTTTAGAAATTAAGTTTAAGGATTGCAAAGAAAAGGAAACACAGGAAACGACAAACACCCATCGCTCTCTGACTTAGAAGCATTATTTGCTAATAAGTAATCGTTTTTTTATATTTTTTTCAAAATACAAAACAAGCTACTGTTGACTTAATTCCATTTTTTTTCTCCTGACACCGCCTCACAACCCTCCCTGCTCAGCGCCTGTCCAAGTGGCTGTGAAGCTCAGTAGCAGATCTCAGGCTAGAAGCTCCGACAGGGCGTATGGGCAGGTGTTACTCTGCGGCATTCCAGCGAGCGCTCAGCGAAGCGCAGCAAGTAGGACACCTGCTCCATAATGGAGGCAGTAAAGAAGAAATGGAGCTGCTGACAGCGAAACCTCCGTGAAGAAACCCTTCAGGGGAACAGTTCTTTGTGATACAGTAAGTAACGTCGTAGAAGCCTTCAGCTTTTATGGAGCTTCTAGCCTTGGGAACAAGGAGTTGGGATTCATGGACTTCACAGGCAGCCTCATACCTACAGCTCAGTTTTTCCTGTGTCCCCTGCTCTAGTAAAATTATTTCGGAGTCACAGGAGCTGGGGAGCTGGGGGGTAGCTCTCATTTTTCCTTAACCGACAACACCCATTTGCTAGAGTCCTTTCAACAGTTGTTCAGACCCATCCCTTCCTCAAGGTCACATTTGACCTGATTGGCCCATCATCACATCTGGGCTTGACAACTGCAGAAGTCTTATAACTGTGCTTGACACTGTCAGCCCTGCCCTGTTCACCCACCCCAGCTGTCCACTTTGACCATGGAGGTTCATGGTATGCAAATCTGCCTGGAGGGCTCAGTCGTAGAGGGCTTCCTGGCATGTGCAAAGTCCTGGGCTTAGTCCCTAGTACTAAAATAATAAAAGCAATAAGTAAACAAATGGAAAGTGGCCCAGCATTCCATTAAAAACTGTCCTGGGCAGCTCCTTGCTCATAGAATCAGTCTACACTCTTTATACCTTGGCCTCTGCTTGGCCTTTGGCTTCGTATCATCCCTTTCCAGGTTTGCACTGTGTGGTCCAGCCACGCCAAACCACAGTTTGCCGCAGACGCCAGCCCTGCTGCCTCTGATCACACTTCTTCCTCATCTCCTTCCTTGTTCCCTCTTTCCGTTGGGGAAGCCCTACTCACACGTCAAGGCTCTACTGGTGACTTTTCTTTCAGGAAATCTTCCATCAGCTCTTCTGGCTGGCTGGTTTTTCTGCCTGCCTGCCTGCCTGTCTGTCTGACTCGCCTATTTCACTATTACTTCCCTGGTGTACTAATTTCTGCCTGCCATCACCATGTATCCCAGTCAGTGTTCCCAACTGCTGAACGGAGGCAGCTAGAAAAGACACCCCATGGGGCTGGGGCTGGGGCTGGGGCTGGGGGTGATGAGATCAGACCTAATCAGCGCCCCACTGTGTTCCTAGCACAGTGACTTTCTCCTGTAGTGGTCTCGTCTCTGAGGAGGTGGAGGGCTGGGTGCCATGCATGTTTGAGAGCACTTGCTGAATCCCTGGGATCTGAGTCTTTACGGTTCCTCCTACATACATACAGGGCTGATCCCTGGGCTTGGGAGGACTGGTGTGGACTTCGTGTCACTGGGCAAGTGGAAGGGAACGAGATGCCCCCAGTGTGTGGAACGAGATGGTGCTGAACAAGGCAGAAGTGCAAAAGAGCGGTGGCAAATGCCTTATGGGAGAGACTAGAAGGAAATCTGTCCCCTGCTGCGTGCCACATGCCTCCTTTTCCTCTTTTTCTTTTTCTTTCATTAACTTCTTCACCTTCTTATCTGTTTCCCTTTTGCCTTTAGCTTTTGCAGAGAGATTTTATTACCTTATAATAGTGGTGGTATAGAGGGGGAAAACATAGAAAACATCCATATATCCACACAAATAAACTTGGGCTTGAGGAGGAACTGAAGTTATAGAGATGGCAGGAGAAGTGGCTTGTCCATAAAGTTTGTCATCATCCACTTTAAAATCAATTGTCAACCAAGCATTGCACCACACAAGGCATATCGCTTTGGTGCATAAATCTAGTACTTCAAGTGCTGCTCAAATAAAGTGGGAGATCAAAATGATGAGGTATAAAACCCAAATGGAGAAACATTTAGGGTTAGGCACGACACAAAGCTAGTCCTTGTTAGTCATGCATAAGGTGTTGAATTAATTCTGTCATTTGTGAACGTTAATTTGCATAAGATAGTCAGAGTTTCTTTCAGCTGGTGGGAGGTGTTCAGTGTGAGCTGTTGGACATAGGCAGTCCTATTGGTGCTACAACAAGCCCACATCCATGGACTATTTCCATGATTTTGAATCTATATTGATCTTGCATTTTCTGTGCTTAGTAAACGTCAGGATATCACTCCAGACTTAAAATGTTTTTTTTTTTTTACAACTTATTCATTTCATATCCTTATTGTAGTCCCATCCCTCATCTCCTCCCTGTCTCACTCTCCCTTCCTCTTCCCCCCAACCCCTTCCCCTAGTCCACTGAAAGAGGGAGTTCTCCTCCTCTGCCATCTGACCCTAGCTTATCAAGTCTCAGTAGGACTGCCTGCCCATAGGCAGCTCAATCTCCATGTGGGTTCCCGTGTAAGGGGAACAGGGACTATCTGTGACATGATCTTGGTTGCCTGCTCTTTGATCGCTCCAGACTCTTTATCCACCAATTTTCACAGTAGGATTTTGGACCCGAGGTGGAATAACCCCGGGTGCTTGCTTTGTTGCCGATTTCTATACTCTACATCATGCATCCAAGATAAATACCAGCCAGTGGGATTTGGGCTCTGCAGTTGAAGGCCATCGATGCACACTTTCCAAGATGCACTCACCGCGGGCCTTCTGAGGAGACAGTATGACCACACCAGCTAGTGTCCAAGTAGGGTGGAGTGAGGGGGCAACACGTCTGTCAAACTCCAAATGTGGCCATGAGTGGAAGGGATGGTTTGCCAGCAGAAGCTGTTAATTTGGTCCCACTCATGTCACGAAGACATGGAGCTTCAAGGAGGCTGGCAGTGGGAACCCGTCACCTGGGAAGGAAATGAAGCCCTGGCTGAATCGGCAGAGGGTCTTGTCGCAAGGGAATTGTCCCCCTGACTCTTACATGGAAGGGCTTTTAGAGTGTAGTATTGACCTCACGCAAAACTGTATGGGCAAACTGGCTGAGGACTGTGTCGGAGCTCCAGCCAGATGCATCTGCTGCTCTGTAGGGCTCCTGGGCTTTGAGCTAGCCAGCCCTTCTGCCAGTGCAGCAGAGCAGGCCTGTGGTGAAACGGTGGTGATGCACCTGCGGCTGCCCCCCCCCCCCGAATTTCATTGCACCAAGAGAAAATTCACACCATGATCCCTCTTCACGCCCTCCCACATGGTGGCATTCTAAGACGTGTCTACACGTGTCTTGGGTCCGTCCCCTCTTCCCACAATCAAGAGGAGCAATACACCTACCATGTTGTTACCACCCCTAGCGAGTGTCTGCTGATAAAACATATTGCTGAAGGCGTGTCCTCCACGCTGTTTAACAGAGAATTTACTGTCTGTGATATACCTGCAGAACATCGAGAAAAAGACATTGGATTCATCCCAAGACATTTTCATGCTGCTCTGGCCCTGGGGATATGTGAGCATCATTCCTTCTTAGAGCTGTTGGTCTCCATTGCCGTGTCCATAGTCCTCATGAGCAGACCCAGGGGCTTGCTGCTCATTGGTCCCCACTACTAGGTTTTCCTGTCTGGCTACAAGGCCCAGAGGACTTTAACATCTGTTACTTTAACCTCACAGAGCACCCCGCAGCTCTGCCCTGCCTCCGGCTGGAACGTCCTGCAGAACTCAGGATGGAAGTGCTTTTATACATCTCTCTGGGCTCTGCCAGGACTGTTCACACTTGACTTGGTGGAGGGTGGAGGCTGGCAGGCAGCAGGGAGCTGAGGATCTCTGAGGGTAGTGTTTGTTGGTTCCTGAATATTTTGCTGTGGCTTTATGATCATTCCAGACCGAGCATCATGTCTGCCCACAGTTGTCAAACCTGACAGAGCCCCACAGCCTTATCTCATCACCCTGGGGTGCACTGTTTAGGAGACTGATGGCATCATGCAGCCCTGCTCACTAGCCTTCACCTCGTCACCGGAAGTGCCTTGTCAGAGCCCCACCTGGCAAGGCTGACCTAAAGGGTACACTCCTCCTTCATCTTCAGGACTTGCATCCACTAGAATCTAGAATTCAATTGGACTTAGTCCTGTGTGGGCAGACAGTTCACTGATTGGTCGACTCCTATGTTTCTCATGTAATAGGTGTTCAGCAAATGCTGGTTAAGTAAGGAACAAATGTACCTCGATGTGGGAAAACTCCAGTGAAGGTTTAAGTTGTTCTCTATGAGCCTATGGGGTGGGAGGATAGGTGGAAAAGGAGTGGCCATATTAGAGGCACCGACACCTGTGCACAGCTGTGAGCATAGAAGGGTTTTCTCATGTGAGTATCAGCAAACTCATGCTACAGATGTAAGATCGCCAACCATGTTACATGGGGGAGATGAACGCACCATGTTGCTAAATCTCACACAAGCAAGCGGAGGAGTGGACAGTGATACCCAGGTTTTTTGACCAAAGCTTGTGCTTCTTGTCATGGTCTCTTCCTGGATTGTGGCTCTTACAGTCCTTTTCAAGGTAGGAACTTGTAGACAAATTTTCTTGCTTTGGATTGCCTGATAGCAGGGATTAGTGTATTTCTTCTTTAAGCAAATTTTCCCCTAGCATATTGCCATTTATTTGGTACAGACTCTTGAATGCACACTGGAATTTCAGTTACCTAGAGATTATTGACATGAACAATTATCTTTGATGCAATTATAGATGTGGCATTTAATGCCACAAAATGGAGGTATCTGAAGCATGTTCAGATTTGGTTTGACTTCCATCTTTTCCCATTTTTGACACTTTACATCTGAGAAGCTGACTTTCAGTTTTGATAAAATTTTATTTACGTGGCAGGAGGTAGAAGGAATGTCTCACAGGTCGGCTGAACCCATTGCTTTCTCTATAGCCCGAGTTTTTGCTTCATTTCTGCTGGAAGAAGGGATGTGAAGCTGATTTCCTCAGTAGCCATTTCTCAATGATATTTACAACCCCAATCTCACAAAGCTCTGAAAGTCCTTACTTTTCATAAGTAGGATGCAAATTGGTTTAGTGGAAATACTGGTTGGAAACTAAGACGAGGCGATTTCTGGTTTTATCTCATCATCTGGCTATTTGTATTTTGCTACAGAAGTATTTACTACAGATGGAACCCACGTCTCATTCAGGCCATTACCTAATGTGCGGTAAAAGACCTCGATATTCCGAGGTGCATCTAGCCCAAGGGTGTTGGTATAATGTTTTTGGGGAATGTATACAATTTACCCTTGATCATTCACATGCTGATTTCTCTACCCCACTATCTGGTTTCAATCCAGACACTGTATTGTGATGCTTATTCTAAGCATCACCTGTCTCAAGTTTGTGTAAACATGCCACCATTTGTTCTCTATATTTTCAATGAAACGACCAGGCAATGCTGAGCACTGGAGAGAAAGAATAGGGTGGAAAATCCTGGTCCGGAGGGGAGGAGAAAGAAGTGAGTGGGAAAGTGGGAGAGCAGAGTTTGGCAGGAGAGGACTTGGAACTATGAGGAGGGGTGAACTGGACCTAAGATATGACTAAAAGCAAGTATAATGTTGGAAATTCTCAATGGGAGGAAGCTCTGTGGGCTTGGAGGTTTAGGATGTAGTAATCATTGCCCAGCATTATGCTCTAGGTTAACTAAATAAATCCTAGTCTCTGTGTGGTGATTTGGGTATTTGGCTGGTTTAGGAATAACCACTGTTAACTAAAGGGTAAATCAATTATAAATATTAATAATCGACAACACAAGGTTTTTAGTGGGTTGTGGATTAGTGTTCAAGAAGCAAAGGGAGAAGCCTTGTGTAAAGTGCAGAGTTTTGGAGAAGCCCCAGCGTGGCTGCCTTCCTTGTTCTCCACTCACGCTGGAACCTTCCATGATAAAAGGCAGAACATCATTGTTGAGTGCAGGCACGCTCACCTGCCTTTTCCTGGCAAAGGAACGTGAGCAGAAGAGACAGCCACGTCCAGATAAAACATGAAGGGCCAACACATAGCTCTTCACTCTTCCTCTGCCACAGTTCAGCCCTGTGCCAGATGGATGCGAGGCCCTTCCACCTGGATTCTCCACGGGGTCCAACACGGAGCTGTGCTGGCCTGCACCGGAGATGTGACGTGAAGGGGAAGGAGACCTCCATTGCTTTAGCCTCTGCCGTGTAATCTCATGATCCTCACTGACACAGACAGGATCACACGCTCTTGGGGACAGAGTCATCCATTAGTGAATCATCTGTGGTCAGCAACATGGCTGTAGCTACCCACACAGTCAGTGTTCTCTAGGACTGGCTGTCATGAGACACAGAGCAGGAGGGAGCGAGGTTCCATGCCAGGCCTGCTCTGACAACAGCCTTTCTTCCTTCCTGACCCCTGTTCTGGTTTCCATCGCCAGGTCCAAAGCTAGGTAGCTTTGGCTTTACACAGTCAGATGTTTAGGTTTTTCTTGTTTTTCATATTTTTCTTATTTTACTGGACTTATCAGATTACATAGGAATCTGTGCTGATTACAATGGATCGCTCAACATAAGACTATGAAGAGAAAGGTTTATTTTTCTCTTTTATTTCTTCAACCAAACCCACTCCTAAAAAACTAGTGGTAAAATTTTGCTGTGTATCATTCCAGATTTCGTTTTTTCATTTTTTTTTTTTTTGGTACCAGGCAAATATGCATAGGTTCATAGGGTTAATATTCATGGGGTAAGATTTTTAAATTACCTTACTCTGAACATGACTTTGCTAAAGACATGCATCCAATCAATTATTAGACCTAAGCAGACTTAATTGGATTATTTAATTATTAATAGTGCCCTGTTTTGAATGGTTAGTATGTTCAAATCATCTTACAAAGGCTTTACTTGTATTTAATTCCTTCATTATCTTTGAGGAGAAATCACTGGTGTTTTCAACAATTTTTGTTTGAGAAAATGCAGACTCAGATAAATTCGTTATTTGTGACAGTCTCCCTGTTCAGGAAGCAGAATTAGAAACCCTGGGCAGTCTGGCTGTCCACGCCATGCAACATGCTCCCTGAGTAAGTGGATGAAAAATTAGTTAACCATTTGCAAACTGAAGTGATTCAAGTGTTCCTCTCCCCCCTTTTTTCCCCCTGTACCTGCCAAAAGGTTGAAATAACCACAGAGGTACCTTTGTTTCTATTGAAAAGAATCTTGTCTTGATTTTCCACCATGTCTGATTTGGGAGATCCCCACTGACTTTGAAAGTCCTGTTTAGGCCAACGGTCACTGTTATTGTAATTGTTATTTCTAGTAAGAAATCATGACTTCACCAGATCGTCTGAAATGCCCAGTCTACTGTGTGACAGAGTGGAGAGTCTGGCTTCGGGCGACCCTGCCCCCCTTGTAGAAACAGGAAGAAGTGAACTGTAAGAGATTATCTTCCCCTAGATGTGTCAGATGCAATCACTAGGCACGGCTTTATGAAGTGAAGTGAAATATTTGTTTTGATTGCTCACTGATTAAGAATACACTCTGATGCACAGTCCTGACAGACAACCAGGGCAGCTACCGTACTGTGCAAATCTGGGTCACGGTTGCCTATCTTTTTCTGATGCAGCCGCTTCATTTCATTATGCTAAGCGAGCCCCAGCCGGGTTCGTGTGATTGGCTGCTTCGTCTCCTGCATCCTCCTCCTCTTCATACCGTAGGCGCCCCAGCAGTTGTCAACATTATTGCTCAATGATTTGTGATGTCTTCTTTCTCGCTGTTCAGTGTAGGGTTTAGAAATGCAACTAGCTGGACGCTTTACGGAAAATAGACATTCTGTCTGAATAGTAAATACGTTATACTAAGAATAATTCTTGGAGATATTTGCGGTAAAGTATCAGACAAAACCCTTTCTGTTGCTTACGATGGGGGGGGGTTATAAAAGTGAAACATTATTTAAGGGGAAATAATTAAAAATCCCAGGAGATAGTTTTGAAAATGTAATATAGAAGTACTACAAGGTGGGTTTTTATCATTAGATTATTACAGTGAGCTACCACATAAAATTACGGTGAAACACACTTGGAATATGGAAGGGTTTGGGACATTAGACTAGAAAAGCAGTTGAGCGCTTTAAGCAGGGCGTAATTGGCCGTCCTAGGAGGAGCTTGGAAGACAGTAGTGCTGAGAGCATCGTGGACTATGGGGTTCCAGATCGAGGGGTTTTGGAGGAAAATATTAGCCTCTGGACTAGAGGCCTTTCTGTGTGATATTTTAGCCAAGTGTGAGGCTGTTCTTTTCTTTGTCCTAAGAATCTGCCTGAGGCTAAAGTGAGGCATTTTGGACTAATTTCATTGGCAGAGGAGATCCCTAAGGGGCCTCCTATTGACTGTAATTTCAGGTGTTTGTTCTTCTCTGCTTCTTTGTCTGTTTCTTCTTCCTTTAGTGTAGGAGAATAGTGTTTGCGGTAAGCGTACAAGGTATTGGGCTTCATGATGGTGTCTTCACAGATACGTTCCCCTCCGCTTCTCCAGCCTGTCCCACCTTTTAGCCACAATCACTTTCTCTTCCACCCAGGCTTACTCTCTTTTAATTCTTTGAGAACTTTATATGTCGTGTTTTTATCATGTTCATTCCCTATTCCTCCCCTTGACTACTGTCAGATCCATTCTCCCTTCCTGAATCCCCCAACTTTGTGTATTCTTTAAAAATAAATAAATAAATAAATAAAAAATCTAAATTTGTGCTGCCCACAAATTCCTGAATATGAGCCATCCATGGGAGCATGCCGTTTGCTAAATGCAGTAAGATTTGAAACTCCGCTGAAAAAACAATAATCTACTCCACCCCCACCCCTCACACTCCCCATCCCCCGCCCCTCCTGGCTGCTGCCCTGGAATGGCTTCCTCCTCAGTCCTCTGAACTACCACTCTTCTCCTTGGCCAGCTGGGGGAGTACCTGGACCAGAGCAGCTTCTCCTCTGCAGCTCTGGGTAGCTGAGACGGCGCTTGTTGCCCAGCGGTGCAAAGCCTGTAGCCACGGGGGAGGCAAGACTCTGGGATGTGGCTGTGCGCTTTTTCTTCATTATGGTGAGCTGCAGCTCCTCCCTTCACCATCCGCTCATCCAGCCAGCTCTGTTTCTACAGGGATGAATGGATGTGATGTCTATAGGTCAGACATTCTTCAGCCGGGCTCATCAGTGAGGGAAATCTGTGGGGTTCAGTGACCTTCTCTGAGTTTTTATGCAGTCATTGATCCAAACAACAACCGTGAGAAAAAAAAAAGTTCCCGCCCCGATGAGTGTGGTCTATCATCATATTTTTACCTTTGCACTGAGTTGTGCTCCCTCAGCAGGCTGCATAATTTGTTCAAGGCAGCAGAATCTCTTTGGATCCGGGGAGCTGTTTTGGGGGAATAATGGAGCTGACTCTGATGTCTGCACTTCGTCTTCATTTAAATATGGTTTCATAATAGGCTTCCCTTTCAATGTCCATTTGTTCTTTAATGATACAGTTCCTCCTCATTGCACAGAGATGTAGCACAGTGAAAACAGAGAATTGATAGGTATAGCTGTCGGCTCACTGTGCGGTAGCCGTCGACTAAATCAAGGCATACAGAGCTCCCTCAGCTGACGTGCCAATGGAACCCCCCTTTACTTGTTCTTATTTCCAGATTGATCACTTGGTTTTCTCTGCAATAGTTCTTGGTATTTTGCTCCTTTCCAAAAGGGGTCAGGTTAGACCACGTGTTGTGTGCTAGTCACTAGGAAACACGAGAAGCTGTGCTCTGTCGGGTTGCCCACCTTCCAAACCCAGCAACTTAGTTCAGCTCTCTGCCATCTCACAGTGCAGGAGGAACCCTTTAGGAAGCTTTTCTGAAGCTACGCAGTTGCGTTTGCTAGCCTTTTCTTTCAGGGCTTCGGCAGAAAAACTTGGCTCCATGAATTCTAGTCTTACGGGGCCAGTTAGCCTAGTGGTCATCTTCCATTTGGACGAGGACTGGTCTAGGTTTGAATGCGTGGTCGTTGAGGTGTTGCAGGGATTAGCTAACTGATTATTTGAGACGCTTTGAAACTGGCAGGGTGTTCAGTAGGAAAGGCAGTCTAAATAACTTCAGCAGGCTCCACGGGAGCACACACTGTAGCAAACGACCCTTCTAATTTGCTCTGGTATCTAATAGAACTCACTTATTGTGTAACATACCCTGTTACGATGAGTTATATCTGTGATTATATTTAAAATGTGACCTGGGGAAAAAAAAAAACGCTCTAAGTCCAAGGAGTGTTCGGAAAAGATAGAAAGCTTTCATCCAGTGGAGCTCCAGCCTCTGGAACCACTTGGCTTTTTCTAACTCAGGAAAAGTGCAGTTTATTAAAGAGTCTATAGTGAATCAGGCATGGACACCATAGTTCCCAGCTCAAGAGGCCCACAGAGGAAAAAGAGGCGGATATCTTTTAATGGGGTTTTCTTATCAGTTCTTCCTTAGATATACTCACAAAGTTCGGTGTGATAAAACTAAGTCACACACCTCTAATCCTAGCATCTAATCCTGGCCAAGGCAGGAGGGGTGCTGGAAGTTAGAGGCCAGCCTCATTTACCCTGGTTCCAGATGAGGGTACAGTCAACCTTTCAGAATGCAGATTTGCCACATGATAGAAGGATTGTAGAACAGGCCGGACGCAAGGCCAACGGTATAAGAAATTCTCTCTCCCTTTCACTCTTCCCTCCTCCCCTGTTTCCTGTTTTAGTCTAGTATCCCGGACAGTTTTACTACCTGTATATGCAGACTGCATGCGACGCTTTCTTCACGGTAGCACCACACAGAAAGAGACCACAGCATTCAGATTTTTGGATTTCACATTGTGGATTATGAAAAATCACTGACATTAGGAGACAGGCAGGGGGCGATAAGAGTTCCCCAGCAACACCCTGAAGTCTGAGTTAGCTGTGGGAGAGATGAGAGGAAGGAGAGCAACTGTGGCAGCAACTGTGGCACTTTCCTGATCCAGGAAGGAAATCCCATAAATCTTTCACATTTGGATTCAGTGGGATAATGTGGGGGTCAGAGGTCAGCTCTGGGTGTCTTCAGGGATTGCCCCCAAACAATTTGAAAAACGGTTACATGTATGTGTGTGTGTGCATATATCTATGTGTATGCATGTTTGCCACAGTGTGCATGTGGAAGTTAGAGGACAAGTTGCTGAAGTTGGTTCTTTCTTCCACCATGTGTGCTCTGAAATCAGACTCAGGTCATCAGGTTTAGAAGCAAACACTTTGACCCACTGAGCCTCCCTTCATCAGCATCCCCTGCCACCCAACCCCAGCCCCCAGCCCTCACTGAACCTGGAGACCATGGTTTCAGCTGGGCTGTGTGGTCAGTGAGTTTCAGAGCTCCTCCTGTCTGCACCCTTTTACCAGTTCTGGGGTTACTACTGTGCCTGGGTTTTACATGGGTGCTGGGGATCTGAATTCAGATCCTCACAGATACCCAGGAGCAGGCACTATCCTGACCGAGGGCTCGGTCAGGATAAAGAAAAGCTCAGGTATTCTTGATGGATCTAACACTCCTGCTTTGAGGAGTGACTAGTCTAGAAGACCCTGAAAACATGGTTGGCTCCTTTTTAGATGACTCAAGGTTGGCTGGCTGTTCCCATCTTCATACGCCTGCTGGGCCTTCTGTTCAGTCCCCTTACCTCATCTTTGCAGGCAGATGACTCTCCTGGGCAGAAAGCCAGGAAAATAGATGTGGATCCCCGCTTAATCTTTCATTGATTCTTTCTTCATGCGCCCCAATCCCACTCATCTCCCGTCCCTTCATAGTCACCTTCCACCCTTGCAACCTCCTCCTCAAAAGAAAAAAAAAGAATCTTGTTGTGGAAGCTGTAGTGTGTCACAGTGTGTCCCACAGTATAGCCTTTTGTCCACATTTCTTGCAAATGTTCATTGCAGTGAGTCATTGGTCTGGTAGGAGGCCTCTGGCTTCTTCTACACTATCACTATTGAACCCTCCCTGGACTCCTCTCACACACCCTGTTGTTGACCTGTGCCATGGAATGGATCACTTCTCTCACTCAACACTGGATAAATGTTGGATAGCCCCCGGGACCCACATGGTGGAAGGAGAGAACTGACTCCTGAAAGTTGTCCTCTGACTCCAACACTCTCACTACAGCATTCAGCCTTCCTTCCCTTTCCCAAATAATAAAGAAACGTAATACAAATCTTTTTACAAAGAAAGGTCACACAAGTTCCGCGGTCTCTGCATTTCAAGATTAGGTCCATATCTGGCTTTTCTCTACATATTTTAATGTGGGAGGAATAGGTGGCTCCACTGTTTATCAGAAGAAAAGCAGTGGAGGAAACACCCTGAAGAAGCAAACACGTAGGTGCTGGGGTGTGAATGGACCAGCTACCTTGGCAGGGTCGCTATAGGAGGAAGACCCCGGGGGATAATGAACAAGCATCTTGGGTCTCCATATCAGCACAGACTGATACTTGCTTCTTTACTTGTATTATAAGTGAAAAGATGCCTGACAGAAGCGACTTGAGGGAGCAAGGGCTCAGTTCTCTCATGGTTTCAGAGTCCAGTTCACCGAGGAAGAGAAGGTGTGGATGCAGGGTGTATAGAGAACACGGGCTGAAATCAAGACCCCCCCCCCCAATGACCTGTTTCTGTCACTTAGGCCTCACGTCCCAAAGTTTTCGTAGCTTCTTAAAACAACGCCGGCAACCGAGAATAGTGAACTTGTACATGCTAGTTCTCTAGGCAGAAAAATCCCTGGCTTTTGGATATTTAAAACCAAAGACTTCAAAAGGTAGAACCCCTGAAAACGGTGATGACCCTGGTTCTTCATTATCTCCATTAATGTTTATCAAGAGTAGGAACTGGAGTAACTTTCCAGTCAGCTCTGCAATGACAGATTCAAAATGCATTGCTGAGAACCTTTGCCTGACTTCGCTATCACCTTTCAAACTGCAGCTGCAGCAGTGAAACTAGTCAGTCAACCAGGGCCCTCTCTCTGGTGCCCTGCTGTGGTGCTTTGAGTGAGAGTAGCCCCCACAGCCTCACATGTGTGAATGATTGGTCCCTTGTTGGTGGAACTGTTTTGGGAAGGATTAGGAGGTGTGGCCTCATTGGAATTGTGTAACTGAGGGTGGGCTGTGAAGTTTCAAAAGCTTACAACATTCCCAGTGAGCCCTCTCTGCCTCTTACTTTTGGATAAGGATGCTAACTCTCAGGTATAGCTCCAGCATCATTCCTGCCTGCCTCTCGCCATGCTTTGGCTTTGATGGTCATAGACTCTAATCCTTTATTACCACAAACCCCAGGTTTAACACTTTGCTTCGTAAGTAGCCTGGGTCACGGTGTTTTATTACAGCTGTTGAAAGGCGGCTAAGACAGTAGCAAATAGACCTCCTCAAGAACTCTGAGCCCTTCCCATGAGCTAGAGTAAGTGGATATTACTAATAGGTCAAAAGCATGAGGCATAACCTTTCCACATAGATCATTGGTTCCAACCTTCTTAATGCTGAGACCCCTTAACGCAGTTCCTCATGTTGTGGTAACCTCCAACCATAAAATTATTCTCATTGCTACCTAACTCAGTTTGCTACTGTTACGGATTGAAATGTAAATATTTTTGGAGCTAGACGTTTGTCAAGGGGGTCACACCCCACAGGTTGAGAACATGTGTATCTCTGGCGGGCTTAGAGGAAGGATGAGGTTGAGGACTGAGGGCTAGGCCCATTTTCATTCACTTATACCCTGGATCTGCTGCCCATCCGCATCACTGCAGTGCTTGGGAGTTTCCCCGCCCTCCTCAGCCAGCTGCTTTCTTCACTTGTGTCTCCCTGAAATAATCAAGGAAAGTCCTTTTAGACTATTTTTTTTGATAATTTATAATTCCTGATTAAATGTTGTTTGGTGGTCAAATACTGAATGTCCAGGTTCTCTGAGATACCTGGATCTTGGCTATGGTGGAAAGTGTCTCTGAAGACATTCATGACCCTTGGATTTGTGTGTACCTCTGTGGTATATGATTTCTACACACAGTGAACATTGTTACTGTAGTTTGAAGTGAACCCTGAGCTAGTTTTAGAATTTACTGAAATGTTTTAGTGTACAGCAATAGAGCACACAGTACGTAGAGAGAATACAGTACACAGAGGAGAGTACACAGGACAGAGTATACATTACAGAGAGAGTACACAGGACAGAGAGTAGGTCACAGAGTATACATATAGAGAGTATACAGGACACAGAGAATATACAATTCATAGAGTAGATTGTATATAGAGAGCACACATTACATAGAGAGAATCTTCAGTCCTAGATCCACATCCAGTGCCGAATCTGACATTCTACACTTAAGTGTACCCACAATTCCAGTGGGAATCTATTTGATTTCAATTTGAACCCCAGCGCCGGACTCCTTTAAGTGTCCTAACAGTACAGTTCTTTCATTAATCTTGCATCATTTTCTCGGCTCCTACCCCACTGCCCCTTGAGTATCTCATGGCGACTCTTGTGGACATGGTGGCGGTGCTTTCTCTTTATGCTTGTCCTGGGACGGGCTCTCACATGCCTGAACCTCTGTGACCGGTGCCAGCCACAGCTGAGCCCAAGAGGCCACAGAGCTGCCGGCACCAGATATCCCATGGCATCCAGCCTCCTAGAGGCTACAATTGTGTGGGTTTTGCTCCCCAGGAATTCCTTCCATCCCTCATCAAGCCGACATACAGAATAATACAGAACAGAAAAGTCAGAAGCCTTGGCAGCATAGGAGAGTCCAAGAGAAATTATCCCCAAAAGAGTCAAGCCAGGCCGACATTAACTCTAGGACTCCTCGTGATTATATTTGTGGTAGCCAAAGCATGGGGACTCAAAAGCTTTAGATTTTAAGAAGAAATGCATGATCTATTGTGACTAAATTCGGAGGTCAATTGTGTAAAGAAAAAGAACTGGAAATAGACAAAGTCCCCTATAAAGAAATTCCTTTAACTTCCCCACAAATTAGGCACGCATGGCCATATTTACAAGGCGTGGCAAATATTTTTCAGTAAAAATAACACCCTGCACGTAGTCATCAGAGAAAATGCCTGTTTATTTGGCTGACTGCTAAAAACCATTGATTCCTGTTTAGGATCCGTAAAGAATCAATCAAACAAACAAACAAACAAACAAAAAACCCAATAGACCTTTAAATCCCATAATCCTGTGGAATCCAGAAACATGTTCATACTAGCAGAGGCATGAAAACTGAAGGCGACAAATGAAAAACGGTTTCAGTGTCCACCTTTTAATGTACTGAACAAGGAAATTAACACTCGTCAGTTCTTTGAGGGAACTTACACATTTCAGTTCTGACAATGAATTATTTACAACCTCAGGATGGGTTTCCACACCCTGTGTATGGGAAGCATGCCCACAGGGAAGTGGGCACTGAGAGGACAAGGGGCCTGCCCAGTTAGGAAGTGGCAGGGCAGACAGCCAGAGCCACACCGTCTGGCCTGTGGCTTGGCTCCCCAACGGCCGACTCCGCTCTTCTAGCCAGGACAAGTGCCGGCTTCCTCTTCCCTCTAGGCTGACTGGACTTTCACAAGTTCAGTGGCTTTTCTGTTATCCCACTGTGCCTTCCACAGTGTCCTGAAGAGCACACAGCCCACTGCGGAGAGATTGATGGTCCCTAGAAGTGTCCACCCTCGACGCAGCAGGTTTTTGTTACTTTGACCCTTGTTTCCACTTTTCAAAGTCCCAGACAACTTTCCTATACAAAATCCAAATGTTAATTTATGTGTGTGTATGTTCATGCCATGTGTGGAGGTCAGAAGATAGCTTGGAGGACTCTGTTCTGTCCTACCATGTAGTTGTTCGGGATGTCGCTACCCTCTGAGCCATCTTGCCAGCCAACACTCTTCTCTTAAAGGGCTGTCTAGTGCCTGCGAATTACTGCACCGCCTGCTATAATGTGTATTTGTGTGCTGCCCGATCGGTAAAGGATGAAGTTAATTTTTTTTTAAAGCCAGGTTTCGCTCTTATAAACACTGTAGCAAACCTGCTCATTTGTTCCAGTCTTTTGTGGGTTTAGTTTTTGACTCTAAGTCTTTAATCTACATGGAATTTGTTTTGTGCAATAGGTAAGGTGGGGATTACCGTGATTTCCTGAGTTTCCTCATTCGAATGATTACCCACCTGAGGAGATCCTGTCTCCAGGCACCCAAGTAAACATAGGGTGTCTGCTACAGAAATACATTGTAAATTGTCATAAGCCAGAATCTCTGTGGTGGGAAACGACGCAGCAGGCAGCATGGCAGGGAGAGGGAGTCCACGCAGGAGGCCCGCGGGTTGCCGGGGAATGTCCACTTGGAGGGAGCATTGCCAGGAGTTTTAATTAGCAAGATTACCGGGATGACTGGTTGTGAGGGTGGGGAGCTGGGGATCCCTGCTTGCTCTTTGTAATTCAGAGCTGCACATCAGAGTGTCTAATTAGAGCTCTCTTTTGAAAGGCCAGCCAATAAAATCATGCTGTTGTGTCATTCGAGGTCTACTGGTGACTCTGCTCTAAGCTTGGTGAGTTCTTAAAAGTTTAAAATTGACCTGCTCATGTCCCATGTCCCACGTCTCATGTCCCATGTCCTATGTCTCACGTCTCTTGTCTCATCTCCCATGTCTCATGTCCCACATCTCCTGTCCCATGTCTCATGTGCAATGTACTATGTCTCATGTCCTATGTCCCATGTTCTGTGTCTCATGTGTCATGTCCCGTGTTTCATGTCCCACATCCCATGTCTCATGTCCCATGTTCTATGTCTCACATCTCATCTCATGTCCTATGTCCCATGTCTCATGTCCCATGTCTCATGCCTCATGTCCCATATCCCATGTCTCATGTCCTATATCTTATGTTCCGTGTCTCATGTCTCATGCCTCATGGTCCATGTCTTATATCCCACATCTCATGTCCCATGTTTCATGTTCCACAACCCATGTCTCATGTCCCATGTTTCATATTCTATGTCTCATGTCCTATGCCTCATGTCCCATGTGTCATGTCTTTTAGTAACTTTTGCTAGACTGAGGTCCTAGCGGATTATCACAAAAAGGAGTTCTATGCCACATCAGCAACTAGAGTAATTCTAAACAACACACATACATGCCAAAACACACATATCACACCGACACACAGATACACACAGACACACACCACACAGACAGACAGACAGACAGACACACACACACACACACACATACACACACACACGCACACCTTAGTGAGAACCTTAAGCTTTTGGCAGGTTTTCTTTATTATTGATTCACAACATTCAGTTTGATCTTTGTTTGGGCTGATATTTAGTTAACATTGTGTATAGTTAATTTCCATGAAGGGAAAAAAGATTCCAAGGCGATCTGTGTGAAAAGAACAGGTAGAAGAACGCAGAAAGGAGCTGAGGTAGCTGTAAGGAAAGTAAGTTGGAGAGCTATCGTTATTCTTTTAGGCCAGAAATTCTGTCTGGATGACATCCTCAAGGTGGCAACTAAAAGGGGCAGCGTTGGCACAGGCAGCTGCTCTTCTCTGCTTTGCTCACTCAGGCAAGCATGGGAAGCTCCTGATCTAGATCTCTGCGCAGCTCTTCCACACCCGGAGCTGCCTGGCTTTTATTCTAAGGGTCTGAAGACAAAGATGAGATATTCAGGCTGAACATGTCTTCATTATTAATTTTGTTACTATTCTGTTGCCATGACGAAAACACCATGACCAAGGAAACACATAAAAAAAAAAAAACATTGATTTTGGGGCTCCTGATTTCAGAGGGTTAGAGTCCATGACCATCATGGAGGTGAGCATGGCAGTAGGCAGGCAGGCACACTGGAGCAGCAGCTGATAGCTCACATCTTAATCCACAAGCATGAGGCAGAGGGCACACTGGGAACCTGCTGCCTTCTGAAACCTCAAAGCCTGCTCCAGAGACACATCTCCTCCACTAAAACCACACCTCCTAATCCTTCCCAAAGACTTCCGCCAAATGGGACCAAGCATCCAAACATACGAGGCCATTCTCATTCAGACCACCACAGTTACAACACGGTAAGCGAGGCTTTGTACAGATGGTTGTAAAGAAAATCCAGTAATCACAATCACCAGTGTTATTCAAAGTGGCTGTACCACAGTCACCTGACTATTTAATTAAAATGATGCTTGTTGGATGCTGCTTCAGAATCAGAGTCTCTGGAGGGAGAGTGTACAGGTCGATTTTTAATAAGCCTTCTCTGTTATTCAGACACACATCCATGTTTGATAGCATCTACTTTATAACATCACATATAAGGTGAAAATATACTGCTAGCTCTAACCGACTGGCCTCAAAGTCAACCTTTGTGATTGTGTGTATGGGTGTGTGTCTTGCCTGAGTGTGAAGTCAGTGGATAACAATCACCTTTTAATAGTGTAGAGTAATAACTACTAAGTAGATGACAGCTTGGGACATTTCAGTTAATTAGATTCTAGGTTATGGCGTGGGGGACTTCACAAAGGGAATCTCTGCCAGAATTAAAGTCTCGAGTGGGCATCCAGCTGCAGGATACGGCTGCGGGGAAACTGAGCCATCTATCTGATCTGGAAGTCAGCGGGAGTACCTAACCCTTGAAGCCTGGGGAGAATGGCCCACTCCTCACCCTTCGCCATCTTGGTGGTTTCTTCAGGCCGTAGAGACCATGTTCCCCCAGCTTCTGCTGTTTCTGTCATGCTTCTTTGCCTCTCTCCGTGGAGGGCAGGTCCTTGTCCTCCAGCCGTGGTGAGTCTGTGTTACAGAGCTTTCCATTGCTGTGTTACACAAGGCCAGTCATCACAACTGCTCTGGGTGGTGTTTCATGGTGGAAGAAGACAGAGGAGGAAAGGTCCTTACTTCATGGATAGAACGCAATTTGAAGACCAGGCTGGACTTGAACTCAAGAAGATCTGCCTGCCTCTGCTTTCCCAGGCCTGGGATTAAAGGCACGTGCCACTGCATACAGCCTAGACCGTATTTCTTAAGATTCTACCAGTTCTCTGTAGCAAAAGGCTGGGGGCTAATCTTTTAACACATGGGCCTTTGGGATCCTTAAGAATTGTATTATGTCAATGGTGCTTCAGTGATCAGAATCTTTTTTTTCTCTTTTTTTATTATTATTAATTACACTTTATTCATTTTGTATCCCCCCATAAGCCCCTCCCTCCTCCCCTCCCGATCCCACCCTTCCTCCCCTTTCTGCATGCATGCTCCTCCCCAAGTCCACTGATAGGGGAGGTCCTCCTCTCCTTCCTTTCGATCTTAGTCTATCAGATCACATCAGGAGTGGCTGCATTGTCATCTTCTGTGGCCTGGTAAGACTGCTCCCCCATCAGGGAGAGGTGACCGAAGAGCAGGCCAATCAGATTATGTCAGAGGCAGTCCCTCTTTCCATTACTATGTAACCCTCTTGGACAATGAACTGCCATGGGCTACATCTGTGCAGGGGTTCTCTCCATGAATAGTCCTTGGTTGGAGTATGAGTCTCTGCGAAGTTCCCTGTGTTCAAATTAAGACACACACGGTATATACTCACTCATATAAACATACAACATAGGATAAACCCACTAAAATCGGTACAAAATCTAAACAAACTAAGCAAAAGAGAGGACCCTAACTAAAATGCTCAATCCCCATCCTGAAAGGCAAAGAGGATGGACATCAGAAGAAGAAGAAAACAGGAAACAACCTAGGAACCTGCTCAAAGAGGATGGACATCAGAAGAAGAAGAAAACAGGAAACAACCTAGGAACCTGCCACAGAGGGCCTCTGAAAGCCTCTGCCCTGCAGACTATCAAAGCAGATGCTGAGCCTGATGGCCAACTGTCGGGCAGAGTGAATGGAATTTTATGTAAGAAGTGGGAAATAGCAAGAGGTGGAGAGGACAGGAACTCCACAAGGAGAGCAACAGAACAAAAAAATTTGATCAGAATCTTTAGAGAGGACTGTGGAATTGCACAGGAGGCACACACTGCCATTCACACGCCACCACGCCGAGAGCACATGACTCAGTCAGATATGAAACATCCCTTTCCTTGTGGGTGCTTTGGGCCAGCCAGCTGCAGTGATTTCTGCTGGTCAGGCCCATACACCACATCTTGTTGGTTTTCCCCCACTTTTTGGCTTCTTGGACTTTTTTTCTTTTCCTCATCCCCTCTCCAGGCTGAACTCTCACAAACGTCAGCTTCTTCTCACTCTTATTCAGAAAATGTCAGCACTTGTTCTCCTAGCCTCCCATTTCTCCAGCCTGTAAGTCTCCAACATCAGCCTAGGTGCCTGACCCAACGAAAGACCCAGCCAGCCCTTTCTTTTACAGACTCCATCATCCTTGGAGTACAATTTTGGAACTGAAAAAAAAATCACTTTCCTAGGATTTATTGTGTATTTATTCCATGGGAAAACTAATTCTATCTAGGTGTTCCTCGAGGCGTCAGTGCTGGGAAAAGCTCTTTTCTTCCTGCTTTGTCGGAGAATGTTTTTGCTGTCCGATGCCCATGTGGAAAAAAGTTAGTTAAGCGGGATATGCGGAAGGGCTTTCATAGGCAGGGGCACATCACTGCCTCTCATTGGCCTCACAGCTCTCCACAGCATTCTTGCATGGTTGGGGCAATACCATTTATATCTGCAGCCAATACACAAAAGTAGAACTATTTTCCACACAGCAGCAGGAAGAGTGTGTGACTGACACCAGGCAAATGGCGTCTGCCAGGCCATCGAGGGTGCCTGCCACAAATCATAGCTGGGGAATAAAGAAACAGCTCAATTGTTTTCGGGAGGCATTTTCTCCCTGGCTGTCATTCCTTTCAAACATCCGAGTGTTCTGTTTTGCCTGCAATGGGAAGTCAAGACTCAGCTGAGAGATGCTTCTATTTAGTGTTCGTATTTCCTCGCTAAGTAGTCTGGATTTTCTGCAGTAATTTCTATTTTTATGCGCAGTGATTCTCAATTGGTGAGAAAATGATGATCACATAATCTCTTTTCCTCGTAGTTGCTGAACGATTAGCCTCATTTGCTGCAAGTTTCACTTCATGGCTATGAAATGATGCCTCTCTCCAGCTCTGGCTAAGCATGTCGACTTGATGGCTTTGACCTTTTCCTTGAAAGCAAGGAAGATGAGAAGATGTGACGTGTGTGCAAATTGTTGCTCTGATGGGTTATTTTGGCCAACAACTCAAAGCATGCTTTGCTCCCCTGGATGAAGGCAATGCTGGAGTGTTTTCTATTGAGGCTTTTAAAGGTGTTTAAGAGTCTTGCTCTCTTTAAAAAGTAAAACTTGAAAGGAAGTAAATACAAACAATACATTTGCATCCTGAGTGTCGAGGTGTGTGAGTAAACGCATTGCAGATTCCCCATGTGTTCTGTGTTCTGTGTGGTACCGTGGAACTCGTTTCATCCGCACTGTGGCAGGCATAATTTCCTTCTCTTTTAATTGGGATAACCAACAAATTCAGATTCACAGCATTTCACTGACTCCAAGGGGTATGTACACATCTCAGCGAATCCGTTTAAATAGTGTTCTGGATCTGGTCAGGGGTCTCACTGTAGTAATTTGCAGGTGTGACCGATATTAACTTATAAATTTCTCATGACTGGTCCTTTGTTGATCTCAGGCTTCCTCCTGTTCAGTAATGATTGCTCAGCAAGCATTTTTTGCTTTCCTTCTCTGCAGGCCCTTTATTGCTTTGAGATGCGCTTGCGTGTATGTCTGTGTGAATGTGTTTCTAATAGTAATGCTGGAGATAGCATTTCCCACTAGAGCACATTAATACAAGCCTTCAGAGCTGCCTCTTACTTGACGAGTTTCTCTCTTCACCTGCCTGTGTTTTATTACTGCTATTCATTCATTCATTCATTCATTCATTCATTCACTTGGTGTGTGTGTGTGTGACAGAGTACAGGTATGACAGAGGACAACTGGCAGGAGCTAATTCTCTCCTTTCACCATGTGGGCACTGGGGATCAAATTCAGTTCTTCAGGTTTGGTGGCAAGGACCTTTCCCCTCTGAGCCATCTCACTGGTCCCTTGATTTCACTTTTCTTAGTCCAGTTGAGTTAGACTACTTTTGACTGGGTCAGGCAATGATGAGGCAGTAATGATGCTGTAGAGATACATACACGCTCTGACAATCTGGGCCCTGCCACACTTGACTAATGCCCTGTGGTACAGGTTTTAGTATTTGCTATTCCAGTGGGTTTAAAGATCAGCCAAATATCCCTAACATAATGAAACAGAACCTGTAGCAATTTATAAATGGGCAAGAATTGTTAAAATGAAAAATCTTTTCCTATTTTTTCAGCTGAAAATGATGCTCTCACTTTCTGACATGAGAACATGGCCTTTCACTATTTATTTTGTTCTTCCATTACCAAAAAATTTAAACTTGATTGCATATGGTTGCATTTTCTGTCAGTTGTGAGGTCACTTTATAGACTTGAAAGAGTTGGAACTGTGTTGTAAGGATGACACTGGGGGCATGTGATTTCACAGCCATGCTTTCAGAAGGACAGGCTTAACTGCAGAGATCTCAATTCACTTGCCTGCAGTTGCCCAGCCAGGAAACTGCAGGGCTTAGATTACATAGAGTTGCCCAATCAGGGAAAACACACACGGGAAAAAAGGTATCTCTGCAGCACTTGTGCTTTTCTGTGATATTTTGGCATTTACCATGCTTCATCACTTATTTGAAACTCAAATTTAAATGCATGCCTTGGATGGCATCTGGAGGACTTGCGCGTAGGATCTAGCTTCAGAGCCCATGTAGGCTAATTCTGCCTAAAAGCCAGGTATAGCTGATTCCTGTTGGCTGTACATCTTTATCTACGCAAATATCTATTTGCAAAGGGATTCTGCTTTTCAAGAGGTAGGACTTCCTATCTAGGGTATCAAGAAAGCGTAAATTAGAGAACATGTGTGTGTAATTCAATTTATGCCCATCACTTAAATTGGCATCTAACACAAGTCATAATCTAGTAGAAAAACTACAACATTTAAAATCCTAATCGTATCACGGTACAAGAATGGTTTTTTTTTTTTTTTTTCCTAGAGTGTAGAGAGTGAGTGTAGGAGAAGGAGAAGGCTGAGGAACGTTCATGATGGAGTCCTTTTCCCCCCTTCAGGCACATGCGGGTTGTTTACGCACTTAGTGATAAGAAGAAGAAGCTCTGGAAATGTCAAGAACTCCATTGATACACCTGTCATCTGCAGCTCGGGCAGCTGAGAGACTGGAGACGTTTTTAGAGGGCTCACAGGATCAGATATGTTTGTGAGAGGTAACTGATGACAGCGCGGGGAGGTTGTCAAGGAGGACTATGGTCACTCATCTGGGAAGGACAGCTGTGAGGAGGAGGTCCAGGTTATTCATAGGAAAGAGGTGTTTTTTTTAATTTTTATTTATTTTTTAATGAGCTCAAGGAGAGAGGAGAACAACTGTGGGAGCCTGGCAGGAGTAGGTTAGGCCAATGAGGCTGTGCCCCTGGAGACTTCAGCACCTCCTCTTTCTCCGTCTTTGCTTCCCGGTTGCCCTGAGCTGAGCACATATTGCCCACCCTGATAGGCTCTCTTGCCGAGAGTCCAAAGGAGAGAGTGCCAAGGAACATACACCAAGGCCTCCGACGCTGTGAACCCCAAGTACACCTTCTCTTCTGAGTTGATTATTTCAGGTGCTTTGTCACAGTGACAGGCAGCTGACAAACACCGTATTAGGACAAGGCAAAGACATGGATTCATGCTATGAACAATATAAAGGTCTTCCGAAGACAATATTCATTTGCTCATGTGACACTTGTCTTAGGGTTACTATTGCTGCGATGAAACACCATGACCAAAAGCACCGTGGGGAGGAAAGGCTTTGTTTGGATTACACTTCTGTGTCACTGTTCAGCACTGAAGGTAGTCAGGACAGGACCTCAAATAGCGCGGGAAAGTAGAGGCAGGATCTGATGCAGAGGTTGGGGAGGAGTGCTGCTTATTGGCTTGCTCATCATGGTCTGCTTAGTCTGCTTCTCCAAAAGCACCCAGGAGCACCATTCCAGGAGCACCATTGCAGGGGTGGTCCCACTCACAATGGGCTGAGCCCTCCCCAGTCAATCACTAAGTAAGAAAATGCTCTACAGGCTTGTCAACAGTTCGAGCTTGTGAAGGCGTTTTCTCAGTTGAAGCTCCCGTCTTTCAGGTGACTACATTAAACCAGACAGCACAGTATTGAAGTACAGATCTTACCTAACTTACACACTGAGTAGAAAGCTTCAACTATCTATGAAACATTTGCAAGCTAGGGCATCTTCCATAAATCATTGCTAGTAACTATATTTCCCCACAATTCTTTCATCATTTGTATGTTCTGCCTAACCCTGATAGAGGGTCATTTTTTGTTAATTGAGATGATTTAAGCTTAATCCCATTTGATTCCAGGGCCTTATGACCCCCTAGCTACTTTATAACCTAACATATAACCTGTTTGGGTTCCTGTCCTGACTTCCCTTAATGATGAGCAGTGACATGGAAGTGTAACCCAAATAAACCAAGATACTTTTGGCAAGATACTTTTGGTCATGGAGTTTCATCACAGCGATAGTGACCCTAACTAAGACAAAGTATCATGTGAGGAAATGAATATTTTCAAAGGGTAAGTAAGACGCTGCACTGGCAGGAAACTCTGAAGTGCAAACACTGTACTCGCTTGGCGATAATGACAACAGCAGAGAGTCCTGGATAGAAGAATTAATTGAATTATGAACAGACTGAGCAGTAGGAGGTCTGATCTAGATAGAGGGGATCAAGTTAAATCTGGCTTCTATCACGTGGTATCAAACGTGTTTAGTTTCACACCTCTGACCTGCATGGAGTTTCAACTACACCCTGCTCCATGGATAAAGAAGTCTGAACCCCGGGGCTGCTATGTCTGTGACTACAGCTGTAATCCCGGTGTAATCACGGATGGGCTGTCCTCCACCTTTGTCGATAGCATGCCACAGCTGTAACTCTTTGAAGTTCTAGAGCACCAATGAAAAACTTGCAGGCGCACCAAGAAAGGAGCAAGCAGAAAGGCCCTCAACTCTATTTTGTGTCCTAAAATGGTGAGACTTAATGCTGCCAAGAAGGAGTTTGATGTAAAGAAGCCATTATCCGCTACCAGGTTATTCTTATCTGGGAACCATGTTGTTGGAATCCAACTCAGGGTTATAGTTCACGGATACAATAGACTTCACATGCATTTGGATTCTGAGAGCACAGCATGGAGTCTGGTTTACATCTGGCATCTGTCTCTGCTTGTTTTCCTTGCAGCTCACTTAGCTGTGTTTGAGCTTGAGAAAGTCGCTCTTACACTATTTCAGAAGGCTTCAAATGGACGAAGCTTTATTTTGACCTTGTTGGAAATCTTTTTGTGACTCAAGAGTTGCCTGGTTGTTCCTGAGAATCACTGTGGTAGCAGCATGCCACGGCCAACTGACCGGTGAGGAGTTCACACGACGGTGACCCGGCATTCTGGGGGTGCAGCCCTGGTGCCCAGCAGGAATCAAGAAGTCCGTACGGTGCCCTTTTATGGCCAATGCAAATTGGTAGATAGCTGCGGGAATAAAGTTCGCTTCTTGATCTACAATGGGAGATAGCTAGTCGGCAAGAGTTCATCTTGGGCTGTAATTAGTTTTTTCATTAAGATTGGGGGAATTCAATGACACAGCTGCGTGAGGTATCATTGAAAGCCACCTGAACATATGGTGCAAGGAGAATGCAAATTTAGTCCCTGAAAGAGAAATCCAAAATAGCCTGGTGCTGTGCTCTTATTCTGTGGCCTGTGGTGATCCCTGCAGGAGTGAGGGGTGCTGAGCTGATAGCACTCTGAACTTTCCAGCATGCATTGATTTGAGATGGAGGAGCATTCATTTCTTCGAATGTCACGCATAGTACATAAAGATAAACACAACATACTCCACACGTATCCCTAGACAGCTAGGCAGATGTACAAAAGAATGAAGACTATTTGGACTTAGCAAGAAATCATTCCTATACTCATTATCAAAAACTCTTGTCTCTGCTTCTGTTTTTACTGTTAATTATTAACCTAACAAGGTTTTGTGTTTGGCTCGAGGTAGCCATGTTGTGTCTAACCCTTCTAGGAGTTCTGATCACTCACATGCAGAAATTTTAACTTTGCTTATGAAATGCAAACACTTAGACATAGAAAGGCCCTGAAATGATACTGTAAAAGCAAACCTGATTTTAGATGCAGCCATATTTTGTAAATTTAAGTGCTGGATTTTTTTTTTTTAATTTATGTCTGTAGAGCACTTGACTTACAAAACCTGATGCCTAAATGCAAGTAGAAGAATAAAATCTTCAGTTATAAGGAAAGCCTGTGGGGAAAGGGGGAAGGTCAGGGCACAGATTGAAAGGAAGCAAAACTCAATTTGGGCCATTACTCCAAATCACTTTATGCTTCTCTGTGTTCTACATGTGTCATCTGGAAACATTCTAAATGAACATGTGATGTCCTAGCGTCCCGGCAGAGGGACAAACAGGTGTGGACGGACAGATAGATCCCCAGACTTTGCTCAACACTGACAATTGATTTACTGTACAGTTAGTGCCAAAGGCTATTTGTTGACTGAGTCATGTGCTGACAACACCGTGCTCTCCTCCTCCCGTGCCTCTCCATCCAACTTGATGGATGATGGTGAACCACGATCCTTCTCCCACGACCAAGGTGTTGAGCTGGAGAGTTTTGTAAGAGCACAGGGAGAGGATTCTCACGGCTGCCCCTTGAGAGTGAGACTTGAAGGAGCTGTAGGTCCTGTGTGGTGGACCTAAATTTTCTCTCTAAATGTAATGGTATGTGTGCGCGCATACACGTGTGTCTTTCCTAATCATTTCAAGGCCTTCACTTTCCAGGAATACAAAACCGCTTCAGCACAGAACCTAATGTGTTGCTGTGGTTCTCAGTGAGAGGTGTCAAAGGAAACAAACAGCGAAGGGAACACTCGTCCACTTGGGCTCCTGACTTCCGCCACGGCTGGAATTAGTGGGTTGAGGGGATGCTAGTGAGCTTGGCGAGTGACACTCTTACACCTGTCAGAGACACTCTGCCCCATGTCAGCCAACCAATGCTCTAAACCAAGTAGATCTCTCAAGGATCTAGTGAAGACAAAATCAAAGGCATAGGCAGGAGCATCATCCAGGGCCTGGTCCGTGATTGCTGAAGGGAGCATTCAGGGGCCACAGGGCACAGCGATGTCCCACTTTCCGTAGACTGTCTGGAGACAGAAAGAACCGTTTACATAAGAGTGTGCACACTCCTCAGAGTGTGCCCACTGAGGAGTATAGGCCTTGGCCTAACTGTGTTTATATCCCCTGTGCTAGTCTCAAGAGTGTACTGACAAAGAGAGTAAGTGGTCTTTCTCCGACAGTCTAGGGACAACTGCTACCTTTAAATGTGCTTGTTTTATTTTGTTGTTTATTCTGTGGGAGTGAGGGAGGAAGCAGCAGAGTTCTCCTTCCTCTGGGATTGCACCTATTTGGCCTCTTGTCTAGACTGTTGTGACTTTTGCAGTGGGAGGTGGTGAGGGGTGTCCTGACCCCCGGAATGGGAGGTGTGAGGCTCGCTCCTCCCTGAAAAGCATGCTTGCTAGGGGATGCCTGTTGACTGACTCAACCTTCTGCTGACAGAAGTGGGGGGGGGGAAGCTATGATCTCTGCTTCTGTGAACTTTATAGTCCTTTTGAGGAGACAAGCGGAAGTACTGTTTGCTGGTGATTCCGTTCATCCAGGTACCAGTTATTAACTCTGCTAGAAGCAGTATCTAATCAACAGGACAGAGGCCTTCCCGCCTTCCTGGAGATCATGGTCAAATGAATTGCTTAGTTCATTCCACTCTAGTTGTCTGCTCCAAATACCCCCACCTTCTTGCTTAAATTACTTTCTTTAAACAAATGAAGAACAGAATAAAATTAAACAAGGTCCTGTCATGTTAAAGCTCTGTTAATTTTACAAGATGGTTTCAGCACATTTACTAGTGTCTGGTGAAGAATTGCGATAATTAAAATTCAGCTATGCTAATTAAAACAAATGAACGAAGTCTGTTAAATGTCCTTTTTTCCCACAATTTTTAATTTTCTTTTTGCTTACTCCTGACTTTGTGGAATTCTGCAGTCCTCACTGGGGTTTCCTGCCATTGGGGAAGCGTATGAAGTTATGTGGCTCAGCGACCCTACAAGAATCCCGTAGCAGTGACACTTGAACAAACATACTTTCCTTTGTTTCAACGTCCTCATGAATTTAAACTGACAAGCATTCTGAAGTTCAGCCCTTCACAAGAAATTCTGACGAATGTCAGAATTGTTTTTTCAGTATTTTAGGATTAAAACTCACTTGCTTATATGTTTTGTCTTCCCCAAATCACTTTGAGAATAAAAGCGTATTACTAACATCAAATCAACTAAATCAAAACTACCAAGAAGATGTATAGTAGGGAGGTCACTCCAGAAGGTCCACAAGGCTTCCCTTTGGGCTGTGACCTGAGACTGGTTTGTGTTTTTATGCCTTTTCCATATATGAGGAGCTTTTGTGAGTTAAAAACAACAACAACAACAAAAACCCAGCCCTAACAGTGTTAGCTGATGTGGTAGGAGGAGTGTTATTTCATAGAAACAATTTTTCTTTCAAAGCCTCAAACAATCCATTCTCATCATTTGGGAGGAAGAACAGGACATAGATAACGGAATCACAAGCTAAATATATTTGTTTTCAGCTCTATTGTGTGTGTGTGTGTGTGTGTGTGTGTGTGTGTGCGTGCGTGCGTGCGTGTGTGTGTGTGTGTGTGTGTGTGTGTGTGTGCGCGCGCGAGTGTAGGATAAATGAATAAAAATATGACTGACAGTGAAGGTGTAAGATGCTAAGTAAAGCCCTTGGCTTCAGAGTGGCAGTTCTAACTCTGCAGAAGTTCACTGCAATGGAAAGAGTTTGGGACTGTGCTAGCATCTGAGTAGCTACCTTAAACCACCTGAGGGATGTTTTTATTTGTGAATTCGTTACAATAAAATGATTTTATTTATTTAAAATCAGTTTTAAAAACCTGTCCTTTGGTTGCCTCTTTGTCTTATAAGTTGGTGTTTTGGATATTTCTTTCAGAACACTAACTAATTGGGTCCCCTCTGAGCTCAACTTTATTCATCTTTTATTTTTCTTTGAGACAGGGTTTCTCTGTGTAGCCCTGGCTGTCCTGAACCACTCTGTAGACCAGGCTAGCCTCTAACTCAAAGAGATCCAGCTGTCTCTGCCTTCTGGGTTCTGGGCTTAAAGGTGTGTGCCACCATGCCCAGCTTCATTCACCTTTTTTTTTTTTAATTTTTTTATTTAACTTTTATTAAATACACTTTATTCCTTTTGTATCCCCCCATAAGTCCCTCCCTCCTCCCCTCCCAGTCCCACCCTCCCCCCCTTTCTGCATGCATGCCT
>REGO01000056.1:97797-137956 GCA_010120015.1 Rhombomys opimus | reverse complement strand
AGTGGCCATTGTTACGGCAAATTCTACCAGAGTGGACTCAGGACTAGCCACAGGAGTATCATCATGGATTGCTGCAGCCATGAATCATTCACCTTTTTAATGTAACCCAACTTTGAGAATGGTGCCTGCGACCTGCTACAATATCCAGAGCAGTGATAGCACTCTGTGAAGTGCTAAGTCATAGATGAGGAAGGTTCTCAGTGCGATCAGCTTCTCTCCCCCAAGCAGGAAAAATGTTGTCGGTCTTTCCTAATGGACAACAGACAACAGAACAACTCAGGCTGCCTTCACAGAGTGCAAGCTCAGGGCATGCAGGACAGTCCTATAAAGACACAGACTTCAGACTCTAAAACTGCTTTCAGGCCTGAGTCTATTGGACCGCTATGTGATCTTTGAAATATTTTGTAGCCTTGAGTTTCTTCATCTTCGAGACACAGAGGATAACCTTTTAAAGCTAGTTATGAGCAGCCAGTGTACAGGCAATATCCTTCCTGGGCTGTGGTCTGTGTGGTTCTAACTTACCCAAGAAAGACATCTATGTGTGAGCAAGTTGCCATGTGAGTTAATATCTCTGAGAACCTAATTCAAGAAATCAATTCTCCTCAGGAATGATTGTCAACTCCGACAGGACGTTATGAATTGCTGTGACAGAACAGCAATCTTGGGGTTTAGAATCTTTTTAATGACACTGAGTGGTTCTGTGAGCAAGGAGTCAGTACCGTTGCCCGAGCGTCAATTAGCTTCACCCCTCATTAGTAATGCGTGCCTGCAGACAGGATTTCTTTCTCTTGTCCCACTAGGATGCCATGGAGTAGCACACTTAAATAAAACTCCAGTCACCGTGTCTTGCTGTTAGCTGAGCTAGCGTAAGCACCACTGTGGTTGATGGCGTCACACTAACCTCAGCTGAATAAACCACAAGTCCTCTTTTCAGGCTAAAGAAAGGTGAATTTAAAGTGACAAAATGGGGCCTTCTAAGTCTAGACCTGGCTTTAACTGGGGGGCGGGAGTGGGAGGAGGCGGAAGAGACAAGCTTGCTTTGTTGAAATCCTAAGAGGAGAAATGTTTACAATTGTTCCCTCCTCTGGGGGTTGTTTCTTGTGTAGTAACTGTGTTTTCCTTTTTGAGCTTGTACCTGAGCACATGCATTTTCTTGTCATTCCTTTTACTTTTCACCCCACCAGGAATTACTTAATGAGCAGCTATGAGCCAAACATTGAGCTCGATTTAGAGAGAGGGAAGACTGTAAGGCAACGACACCACCTTCTGCCTGCTTGGACAGGTTGTTACATGGAGAGGTGATGGAATGCTGTTAGTTTGTGCATTTTGTATGTGTGAATGTTCTTGTGTGTGCACCTAGGTGTTTTGCATGTGTATGAATGTACACGTGTATGTGAGAACCAGAGGTTGATACCGATTGTCTTTGTCACTTGCTCTCCGTATGAGTTCTGAGACAAAGTCTTTTACTGAATCCGGACATCGCTGGCTCAGTGAGTCTGGCTGGCCAGGAAGATGCTGGGCTCCTCCGAACTCTACCTTCCTTCCTAGAGTTAGGCTGACAGGTAGCACATGCCACTGTGCCTGGCTTCTCAGATTCCGGCAGGGATCCTGAGTCAGATCCTCATGCTTGTGTGCAAGCACTTTATAGACTAAGCCCTTTCCCCAGCTCCTAAGGTAGGTTTATTTAAATATATATATATCTTAAGTTAATATACAAAACCATAAACCTTCCATGCATTGGCAGCATGCCCCATGATGCAAAGCCATCAACACTCTATGCACTGCTAGTCCGTCACACAATGTTGCAGTACATGCATGCATGCATACATGTACCATGTGATGAGTCAGTATTAAATACTCCACCTTCTCTAACACCGTCAGCAAAGGCATTAAAGCTTCTTGTAGCAGAAGGCACGTTTTGATGATGAATGCCACAGGAGTCCCCTGTATAAACTGCCCTGCGATGTCAGTTGGGTAAAAAAAAAACCAAACAAACAAAAAAGAGAGATTACACCTTTGGTCCCTCTCTAGTCTGAACAGGTGAAAACACTTTATCTACCTCTACTTTCCCCAGGCCACAGCTGGTGCCCCTGCCTTGATCTACCTTTCCACGGGCAGTGAAATTCTGGGGTTTGATCTGGACGTTAGGGGTCACGGCCCATTAACTCTAATGAGTGACTTATGGTTAAATCTTCATGGATCAGCCTGAACATCTCCCCGCAGGTATTGGTTCACATTTCATTTCAGCGGGCACCACACTGGCCCACACTAAAATTGCTTGCATCATTTAACCTGTAAAGTTGTCCAACAAACCTGTGATTTGTGGCTTGCAAAGCATTCAGCTTAGCTTAGTCTTGGCAGTCGGAAAATCTTCTGGCTTCTTGGTTACAGTTTCAGGTTCCTGTCAAATGCAATTATAAATGTCCAGATTCTTGGTGTTTCCTATAGGACTTGGGCCAAGATACCTTTGTATGTAGAACAATATAATGTTTAGCTGATTGTAAATGTTGTATGGAATAATTTAGGAAGCTAGAAGTTTAGGATAAGTATCTGTGACAGTTAAGTTACCAGACTGTATTTATCATCCTAGTGTCTTATTAAATAACCTTCAGAATCGCGGGAAGGTTGTAACCAATTTCTAAAATGCTTTCATGAAAAACACAGGAGACCCTCCTCCTCCAAATTGTATTTCCTTTTCCTACACAACTCTGAGGAATGTTCCCATTAATCGTGTCTACCGTGATTGCAACGTGAATGCCAGGACACACTCTTTGAATGCATAATTCAAGGTCAACGAGAAGGTGTTCCATTGTGTGATTTAGCCATGTGCTGCAGCTTGAAGCATCGTCTTCCTGTCATTAGCGAGTCGCCTGCAACATAGGCAGGATTTGGAACCTTTGAACCGCTCGGAGGAGAGCCTTTGGGTGGGTGTGTTTGCCCTTTTCTGTGCTAAATTGCTTGTCTCCAGCATTTCCCTAACAAATCGAGCCCTGGCTTCAGCCTGGCTGTTGAATTGGGAGCCATTAATAATTGGCAATTTGTAGCTGTCATAATGATGCTGGGGACTCTCCAGATGGCTTTTCCCTTTCTCTAGAGAAGGACCGAGTCTTGCACTGAGTCCCTTTGATGGGATTTTAATCAGCAGTCATTGGTTGTGGTCCTTGGCCCACAGCAGGGACAGAGGTCGCCTGTTGATCATAGCTTTGGTTTCCTGATGAAAGGGCAAAGCCCCAGGAGAGCATATATATGGTATTTTGGGAGCCAGGGAGTGGAAACCCTGGAGCGTAAGATAAGAGTGTAAGCTAAAAACAACAACAAAAAGTCCCAGTGAACTTTTAAAATAACTGAGCTAATTTTGACGGTAATAAGAACAAACGCTGGGGACATCCTGTCCCCTTTGAATCTGAGTCCGCACAGCTCAGCACCCAATGGACTACACATTCATACTGGGAACAGCAGCCTAGCTTCTGATGATGTTTTACAGGAAACGAAGCTCTCATACTCAACCCCACTTCTCCTCTTGTCCTTCCGAACTTCCCACACAACCTTACGAAGAAGAGGATCAGGCTGTTTTTTTACATACTATAGGTTGTGTTCCTCAGCAAGCACCTTCAAGCTGGGCTAGTGACTGAGGGCTAACGAAGGTTCTGGGGTCTGGGGGCAGGCTTCTGCCTGCTGCCCAGTCCAGGGCCCGAGCCCGTCTCAGCTCCCACCCACCCTCTAGGCTTCCCTGTGTTCTCTGCCTCAACACCATCCCCTCCTTTTGCCTACGCTGTCTCTCTTCCTCCCTGAGGTCCACAGTCTACAGTCAGCCTCCTCTGGAGGCTCTATGGCTCTATGGAGGCTCCTCTATGGAACTCTGACCAGAGGTTTACTTCTTCTTCCCCCAGAATGTCCGCTCCACTAGGACACAAATGTGTCCTTTACAATTGCATACCTCCCTCTCAAGTTTGGGATGTGATAGAGATTAAAAGAATATGCATTAGAATGAATTCATTCTTAGGTTAAGTCTTGTAACCAAGAAACTATGATGGACAGAATTCTACCCCTTCACAAGATGCCCACGTCCTAAAAACAAGTAAACATATCGCTTCTCATAACAAAAGGTGTTTTGCTGATCCTTAGGTATTAAGACTGAGATTATCTTGGATTGTAAACACAATTGTAAGCACAAGGGACTTCAGAGGGAAAGTGAAAGGATGCTCATCAGTTACTGAAGACACAGTGATGGAAGTCAAAATCCGAGTGTTGTGAGGCTACAAGCCAAGGGATGCCAGTCACTAGGAGCTAGAAATAGGGAGGAAATGGATCTTTCCCTTGTCGTCATGAAGGCTCAGTCTTGCTAAGCAATTGATTTCTGACCTCCAGAGCTACATACAAGATAAGAAGTTTGTGGTGTTTTAGGCAGGTTGCTTGTGCTGAATTGTTGAGCTCTCAGCTCCTTCTCCATCACCGCATCTGCCTGCCTGTGTGCTGCCATGTGCCCCGCTATGATGATAATGGAGTAAACCTCTGAAACTGTAAGCCAGCCCCATTTAAATGCTTTCTAAGAGTTGCCATGGTCTTGATGTCTCTTCACAGCAGTAGAACACTGGCTAAGACACCTACTGAGTAATTCCTCACACATCAGGATCACCTACTAACATCATGGATTAGGAACTGGCTGGCTATGTGTTCAGCTTCCTTGCTTCCCAGTGGGAACATTCTGAAGCACGTTTCAGCGGCTCCTTCTTGGAATTCAGCCCAGAGAATTCCTTTAACAACCCTCACACTGGCTTGCCTTGCTTCGTTGTCTTATTTCTTGAATCCTTACCGTGATTCTTATTTTGTTTCTCAAACTACTTCTTTGCATTCTTTGTTTCAAGATCTGCCTTTAAGTGAACCCAGATTAGGACACCACCTTGGGCTCGTGAGTTTTATGTGATGAAATGTAAAAATACTTAACATGACCCTGGACATTGCACCTCCATCTCTTCCATTTGCTCCTCTCCCTCCTGTTATCCTCTGCTGACCACCAACATCTAGCTCTTCCACTTGGAATCTAATCTGCTTCCAATTCCTTCTGTTCTCGGGACAGTTGCATTCATTGCTTCTGCCTGAGTATCCTGCCGTGATGTCTCCACTCAGGTATCCCTCCCTCATGGAGGTTTTCCTTGGCTCTCCAGACTTCCCATGATCCTCTTGCACCTTCCTTCATGATACTTACCAATCCGTGCAAACCATGAGGATGATCATCTGTGTCACAAAATCCAAAGCATGCTGCTGTCTGTGGCACAGCAAGGGTCAATGGACAACCGCAGGCAGCGTGATCCTTTATCCCCTGTCATTTAGTGTGGCAAATTAGTAGCATGCTGATGAGACAGAGATGGAGACACCTCTGGAAATGGCTCGAGAGAAGGACCCTCATTCTACCACAGGGCATGTGTGTTAACAACCTAGCAGGAAGCAGAGGACATCTCGT
The DNA here is from genome assembly GCA_010120015.1 of Rhombomys opimus. Lineage (NCBI taxonomy): Eukaryota > Metazoa > Chordata > Mammalia > Rodentia > Muridae > Rhombomys > Rhombomys opimus. Next base: position 132,495 of record REGO01000056.1, on the reverse strand, counting down.
CAGTCCATGGTAGTGGTGGCTTTTGAACAGAGAGATGGCCTGCCTGTATCAGTGCTTATCCAGGAGGGGTTTTTAAGTGGACAATCCCACCAGTTTAAAAGGGGCTACGCTCTCACTTCCAGCATATGTAGAGGTTCATACATGAACTGCTCTCCAACTGAATGCCAAATTTGGAGCAGCTCAATTCCTTTTCACTTTGAGTTCACGGTGGAAAATAAAAGATTCAAAAACAAACTGAATAAAAAAAAAACTGAACGGAAGTTGAGATTTCCCTTTCTGTACTGCAGTAGACCATGCAAGCCACACCTGGAGCTGCTGCTCTCCACAGTTTCAGGAGAGAGCAAACCCACTGGGGGAGCTTTTCTGAAGTGCAGATTCCACTGCGGGAGGCCTGGATTGTCCCAGCCTTCTGCATTTTTAACCAGCTCCAGGTAGGGCCAATGATCTGGGTTTGTGAACTGTCCCATAATTAGTTGGACAAAAAAAAATCACCTTCCTGCTCAAATATTCATAAGCTGCTAACACTTAGATGCCTAAACCAGGCAGCCAGGCAGCGGGGTGTGCCATTTCTTTCCTTTTGGGTGACTTCCTTCTATTCCAGATTCAATATTTCCAGGTGGAATTAGTGGAACGAGTCACCTTCACTGTGTTGTTGAATGTTAGCCCGCTGGCAAATTCACCAAGTGAAGGACAGCTGGACAGTACTTTTCATTACTCCTGTGCAATGTCTACTGGTAAGTTTCTGCCGATTGCAAAAGCCCTCTGAACCCCATGAACAAGATGTATGCTGGTGCTTTTTTCATGTGCCATTTGATTTTATAATGGGCTAGAGTGGCAGAAACCAGTATGAATATGAAGAGGTGTGTGTGTATGACAGAGAGAGAGGGGCAGGGAGAGAGGAAGAAAAAGAGAGAAGACCCCCATCTGACCTGCTGTGATGGGTGGGGTGCTCATTGATGCTGTGAGGATTTCCCAGTTAGTGACAGAGTCTGTGTGATTTGTGGGCATCTGTGAGCTCACTGCCTTGCCCTCGAGGCATCTGTAGTGTTGTTTCAGGAGGGCAAAGAGGGTTCCAAATAGATTTAATATTCCTTGTATGAGGTTCAACCATCTGCCCGCCAACTCTCAGTGTGAGCATAATATGTTTCCAGACTCGAACACAAAGACCTTATTTCCCCCATTTCTCCACCCCCATCTGAAAGCTTTTAATGAAGAACAATTGTGTTTTCCTTGTCTGTGGAGCAGGTTATTAGGGTTACCCTTTCTGCAATTATATTTACTTTTAGTTTGCTTCCTGGTGCCTCCAGCATATTTAAATTACTGCTTTCCATTCTCCCAACAACCATCTATCTCCTACAGATAGCATCCTTCAGGTTACAAGCTCCTGCATCGTGAGAGTGACTGTCTGAGGGTGAGGGTCTCACTGGCATCCAGCACAGTTGACACTGGCGTTTATGGCATGTGCATGGTAGTTGGTATGTGGACATTCCAAATGGTTGCAGATCAGACCAAGAATGGCTGACTGTTCTTCCCAGGCTGAGCATGGTACCATTTCCCCGAGAGATGTGACTTGAACTTCTCTCTTCTCCTTTGAGAACAATCTTCTCTTTACCAACGGGTTAGTCCGAGTAACCATAGTTAACTCAGATGCCAAAGCCATATCAGTGTTAGATCACTGCCTTAAATTGCTGGGCCACTTATTTTTTCGATAAATATTTGACATAGAGGGAGTGTGAACTCTTAAAGATAGAATAAGTTGAGTCAATCCAGTGGAGTTCATGAAATCTCACCTAAGTTAGAAAATTTGGCAAGTGAGCTTGCAACGCTCTGTCATTTACATGGCAGTTGAGCGGAAACAGCTTTGGACTTCTCTAGGAATTATTCAGAGCTGGGGATGGGTACAAATATAAAGAGAGGGATTCTGTACACACCCAAGGACATAGACCAAAATTCAGTATTTCTGCTGGTTTTTATTCTCCCAGTAAAATGTGCACCCTCTGGCATTAGGTAACATATAATTAATGACCGTGTCGTCTCTCTGTTCACTTCCGGTTCACTTCTGGTTCACTTCTTCCAACAAATGAGGCTGACACATTCCAGTCCTTTGATTGGGTGAGGAGGTGGCTCGGAGGCCCACACAGGTTCCATCTTTCCCTGTAGCTACATGACCCAGGGAAGGTGATACATACCTCCACACATGTTTCCCTGATCTAAAAGGCAGTAATTTGGGGTTACCTAAATGGGCTGATGAAAGACAATGACATAGACTCCTGTGTTCGATACTTGGTCTCTGGCTAGCACAGATATTTTGAGAGGAATGACAAGGGAAGGAGTAAGAGAGTAGAAAGCATGTATTTCCATCCTTTAAAATGCATGGATGCTAGGCGACTGGTGGCGTGTCACGTGGGTGGGAATCACCTTGTCCCCTCCGTGGCACTCTCTGGCTTAGGCATGGCCTAACTTAGTTATGTTTGGTGATACAGTGTGGGAGACAGTGGGGCCTTGGAGGTGGCCTGGTCCAAAAATCTTCAATTTTCCTGCATATCCAATACAGAGCATTTTAGGATCTCAGTGGAAAAGTGTAACCAGGTCAGCTTTTAAGGGGATGGCCAGAGATAAGCATCCCAGCCATTCGTTGGCCCCAGCTGTTCATCTTAATCCAAAGGTGAAGGCAATGTCACTTAAAAGAGATGTGTGGAGCAATGAAGGCAGACATAACTGGTGCCCGCCCCAGGCCCTTTGGATTACCTTTGAGTCCTCTGTCTGTCTATCTGTCCGTCTGTCTCTCTCCCCCCCACCAAGTGTGTGCGCATGTGGAGTCGGGGGCAGGGGAAGACATCACGTGTCCTGCTCTATCACTCTCTCCCTGTGCCTTTGATACAGGGTCTCTGGCTGAATCTGGAGCAAACCCCAGTGGCCCTCCCAAGTCTACCTGCACTCAGCACTGGGGCTGTAGGCACACGTGGAGCTTTTTGGGTGGATTTTGGGACTTTGAACTCAGATCCTCACGCTTGCACAAGTAAGCACTCTGACTCATGGAGTCATCTTCCTGGGGCTTTCTGACTTGCTGTCTCCCATGGAGGACCCAGGCTGACTCCCGTGATCAGCACTGCCCCTGTGCGGCCCCTCTCCCTGCGCCTTTGTCTGTGACTGTTTCACAGGAAACCTCTGCCGTTGCCATTGTTCACTGGGTGGTGCCACAGTTCTGGCCCCAAAATCCCTATATCTGGGGAGTAAGCTTAGCTGTGACGTGGCCATGGCACCTCTAGAAGATATGCGAGCTCTCTCCTTCTTTCCTACTTCTTTCTTTTCCTTTCTGTTTTCTTCTTGCCCCTACCTGAAAGGTCAGTGAGATGTTTTGCAAGCAAAATCTCTGCCCTGAGACAGCTTATAGAATTGTGTAAAAATTCTACACAGAGGGCTCCGAGTCAGTGATTGAATGGAGAAAAGCACAAACTATCAGCAGGTTTAGACTCTGGCCTAGATGTAAGGATTTACTATGTAAAGTTAAGCAAAAGCAATTGGTGTGTGTGTGTGTGTGTGTGTGTGTGTGTGTGTGTGCGCGCATATGTGTTTTGGGGTCATCTAAATCATCTTAAAAGCATGTTGTCTTTGATGTAAATTGGTATCTAGCAGCCAGTGATGGAAAGACATCTTCTCCAGCCCATACTGGGTTTTGTTCATCACTTGCCCTCTTATTAAGACAGGGTGGGGCCCAGACAGAGGCCACAGGCTGGCTCACTGTGCAATGAAGGAAAACAAGGCAGACATTAAGTTTAAATCAATAGCATGACTCGAATGCAGAAGACGAAGCTGTTTTCCGCCATGTTGTTTCAGTCGCTGCCAGTAGCTGCTGTTTGGTATGGAATCCGCTCAGCTCATCATCAGCTGCGGCGCACTGTGCAGGAAACGATTGCTGTAATTGGTACCGTTGTATGTGTGTACGGTGGATGGCCTCGGCCGGGAGGAGGGAGGATTGTTGGATAACTTGTAATCTAATTTTCTTGGTTGTAAAATAGAATGTCACTGCTGTATTCCTGTGGACTGGTAATTATAACAATGAAGGGGTTCTGTCGGCAGGTGCTCAGTGGGCATTACTCAGCCCTGTAAACGGGAAACCTGGCTTGCTTGCATTCCCCTCAACCAGCCTCTCCACTCATCCACCCTACTGGTATGAATGTTTTGTTTTTCCTGCCAGTGAACCTGGCACCCCAAGAGCCACTGGGGTGCCTTCCAGTTCATCACAGGGCCGTGAAAGCCTGTGAGGGATTTCAGGTTAGAGGAGACTGATGCCTGCCTCATTTTTTGGAAAGCGGTAACTCAAGTTTGGCATCGGCGGTGATTAGTGGGGCGAGTTGACTAATCGCACTGCTCTATCCCTGATCACACTGAAGGTCAGGGGACAGCGGGGACAGTGAGATCCACAAAGAAAGCACAGTACCTGGGGCGGAGTTCTCTGTGCTAAGGCAGGCTGGCAATTCTCACTTGGGCCCATGTTGGTTTCCAGGGGTTTCGTCTCTGACTCCTATAAACTAGGCAGAAGGAGACTGGAGGGGTGGTTAAGGGCACAGGCTGCTCTTCCAGAGGACTCAGGTTCAGTTCCCAGCACCCACACGACAGCTCACGACTGTCTGTAACTGCAGTCCCAGGGGATCTGATGTCCTCTCCAGGCCTCTGAGGGTACTGGGTGCACATGATATATGCAGGTAAAACACGTTCACCAAAAATTAATAACAAGTAAACAAGAAGAGAAAACAGGCCAGCTTTATGTATTTGGTTGATATTTTTGTTTTTGAGAAAGGGTCTTACATAACCCAGGCTGGCCTCAAGCTCACTATGTAGTTGTACTTTGGGATCTGGATCCTCTTGCTTCTACCCCTTGTCTCCGCCTCTCAAGTGCTGGGAAACCACATGTGCCACCTTGCTTGGTTGGTAATCGCTTTGCAAAGAGACTGTATTTGCCACTGGAGGCTCTGGAATTCCTGGGGAGGGGAGGGTGCAGCATTGCCAGTAGTTGGATTGTTTGCTCTTATGGCAATGTTGTGGTTAATTTAAAGGTATGCTCTAATGATGTTTATTATTAGCCCTATAATTATTACGGTGGTATTATCTGACCCACTATATTATAATCAGCAAAAGATACAAATACCTGAAGATTTTAGAGTAGCCTTATCTTACCAGGGACAGGGCAGATATTAACCCTCTAAACTACTTTTCCCCCAACCCCCAGGCTAGTTACTCTAATAATTTCTATCTTGTCTACATCCCATCCATAACTCCATACATACTTGCTTATTCTCTCATCTGGGCTGCATCCTCCATCCATGCCGGCCGGGTGCACTCTCTGTAATCTAATTTTCTTGGTTGTAAAATAGAATGTCACTGCTGTATTCTTGTGGGCTGGTAATTATAACAACGAAGGGGTTCTGTCCGCAGGTGCTCAGTGGGCATTATTCAGGCCCATGGTGGGTCTCTCTATCTTCCTCCTCCTCTTCCTGTTTCTCTCTCCTCCTCCTTCCCATGATCCTCCACTCCTCAAAGCCTTTGAGCCTTAGCCACACCTTCCTTCCTTCAGCCTGCCCAGGGGCGTCTGAATAATAATTTTATTATTAACCAATCTGAGAATGTGCTCCTCTGGACAGCAACCAGGTCTTGGGGGCCAGTCATTACCATTAGAATGCAGAGCACCTGACAAACCCCCAAAATGGCACGGTGATGTCCACATCAAATTTTGGGGGACATTTAGAACCTCTTCACAAACACAAATGCCTTGAGGGTGCTTTTGGTGGGGCAGGCTTCATTGTGTTAATTAGCTCATTCTAAATGTTTCCTTGATGTGATGAGATCTCAATAAGAATTAACATGAGAGCACTTTTAAAATGCCTAAATTCTTATTTCACAGGACCAGAAGGGAGCTTTTGAACTGGGATTATGTTCAGGTACACTGCAGGAATTCTTAAAAAAGAAACAATTCAGGAAATGTGAAAAAGAAAAGAAAAGTAATCCCTAGCTCCATTACTCCCAGGAAATTGTGACTGCCGTTTGTTATAGCTTCCCCACAAACTTGCTATGGATTTAGGGTACACTGCACACAGTGCTTGCTCTTACTTGCTGACATCATATGAAGACATCTTCTAGATCCTTAAATATTCCCTTTAAGCATAGTTGGCTCTAGCCATCTGAACCAGGCATGGTTCAGTCTCTCATGGTTGGACTTCAGTTGGCTTGCACAATTTGCTTTTATAACGCTGTGACTAGGGTCTTTGTGCTTTTTGTCCATTGGCCCATTTAATAATCAGTGCTTACTGAATATTGTGTGCTTGGATAAGAGCCAGAAGGTAAGCGTATATGATTAATCATAACCCTTCAAATAGATAACATTTATTCCTATTACTCAAGCCCATGTTCTTTTTGGATACTGGGATGAAAATTATATTAATATAATAATCATTGTAACAAATAATGTAAGATTTTAGCATTAACTAATTGAATTCTTTTTCAAAATTTATTTATTTTTTATAAATTACAGTTTATTCACTTTGTATCCCAGCTGTAGCCCCCTCCCTCATCATCTCCCAGTTCCCCCTCTCTCCCTCGTCTCCTCCCATGCCCTTCCCCAAGTCCACTGATAGGGCAGGTCCTCCTCCCCTTCCCTCTGACCCTAGGCTATCAGGTCTCATCAGGACTGCTGCATTGTCTTCCTCTGTAGCCTGGTAAGGCTGCTCCTCCCTCAGGAGGAGGTGATCAAAGAGCAGGCCACTGAGTTCATGTCTGAGACAGTCTCTGTTCGCATTACTGTGGAACCCACGTGGACACTGAGCTGCCATGGGCTATATCTGTGCAGGGGTTCTAGGTTATCTCCATGCATGGTCCTTGGTTGGAGTATCAGTCTCAAAAAAGATCCCTGCGCCCAGAATTTTTTGTTCTATTGCTCTCTTTGTAGCACCCCTGTCCTCTCCAGGTCTTTTTATCTCTCCCTTCTTTCATAAGATTCCCTGCACTCTGCCCAAAGTTTGGCTGTAAGTCTCAGCATCTGCTTTGATACCTTGCTGGGTAAAGTCTTTCATGGGTCCTCTGTGGTAGGCTCCTGTTCTGTTCCCTGTTTTCTCCCTCTTCTGATGTCCATCTCGTTACCTTTCTGAGTGAGGATTGATCATCTTACCCAGGGTCCTCCTTCTTGCTTAGCTTCTTTAGGTGTAAAGATTTTAGTATGTTTCCTTCACCTTACACACATCAGAATCGATAAGATAAAAAAAAAAACTGAAGTGGCAACACATGCTGGAGAGGTTGTGGAGAAAGGGGAACCCTTCTCCATTGCTGGTGGGAATGTAACCTTGTACAACCACTTTGGAAATCAATCTGGTGCTTTCTCAGAAAATTAAGAATAGTGCTTCCTCAAGATCCAGCACTCCTAGGCATATATCCAAAAGATGCTCAAGTATACAACAAGGACATTTGCTCAACCATGTTTGTAGCAGCTTTAGTTGTAATAGCCAGAACCTGGAAACAACCAGATTGGTCCCTCAAAAGAGGAATGGATACAGAAATTGTGGTACATTTACACAAGGGAAATACTACTCAGCAATTAAAAACAAGAAAGTCATGAAATTTGCAGGCAAATGGTGGGAACTAGAAAACATCATCCTGAGTGAGATGTCCCCGAAGCAGAAAGACACACAGTATATACTCACTTATAAGTGGATATTAGACATACAATATAGAATAACTATACTAATTGAATTCTTAAGAGGTATGTTATTAGATGAGGAAGTGGAGCTTTGGACAGTGGTAGCATCCTCAATGGTAGCATCCCACCTCAAGGCCTGCCCCTTCACCCTGCTGTGCACTGCTAGGCCACCCCCCCCATCCCGCCGGTAGAAGAGACTCAGTTTAAGATGCAGTGTAGTAGAGTAAATCTCTGATCATTCCGTTAGGACCAAAGCTAAAGAGTGAAACACTGGATTAAAATATCAACAACTCTCTAGCTAATGCTCTCACAGCCCAAGTCTTCAAAGGAGAGGAGGGAGAGATGACATCGGTCACTCTTTCCATCCCTCCTTCCCTCCAGCTCTCCTTCCCTTCTTCCTTTCTCATCCCTCCTTTCCTCCCTTCCTTCCTGTCTTTCTTTTTCCTTTTTGTCTTGTGTCCCTGTCCTTGCTCTACCAGCGACAGCAGGAAACAGACCTAGCGTGGCCCTGAGTATAGCTCGTGCCATCCAGGCTGGGTAAGGGCATAGCCACCTTTCAGATGTGTCTGTTTCTTCCTGATGCTGCTAGACGAAAGATGTTAAGGAGGAAGGGACACAAGGCAGACAGCTCCTGGGAGGAAAGTGTCCAGGTCGCAAGGGAACACCCAGGTGGTATCATCAGGAAAACAGGAGCTCCTGTTCAGGAGGCACCAGGCTTGGTGGGTTTCTCATTTCAGTTAGGATCTAGTTCTCCATCCCAGCTGGCCCCTAGCAAGTGTATGGACGGTGACTGTGGTGTTCTCTCTGCTCCTCCTATTGCCACCCTCTGTCCCCAAATGACTGTTACCTGTCCTCTGCCCTGGTCCCCACCTTTCACTGCTATTATAGGGAGCAATAGCCAAAGTCCCATGATTCCAGCTGTTCTAGATGTGTGCCTGACTTTGACGTTAACCTGCTACGTGGTCTTTGACAGTCTTTTTTTTTATTCTGTTTCTCACTTTTAAAGCAGGGGCTAGCCGTGTTGAAGGGACCCAATAGCTACCCTGGGTTCTTTTTTACAGGTGTGACAAAATAAAGCAGTGTTAAGTACATACCTCTATTCGGTCCTCAAAACAGGCCTGTGGTAAGAGGAGTCTGCACACTTCTCAAGAACATCACCACCAGCGTCACCTCTGTGGCTGAGCTAACATTGCTTGCGACGCGATGAAGGCGGCTAATCAGTTGGCTTTCAGCTAGGAAGGCGTTAGGATCGAGGCAACAGACAAACCCTTTAAATGCAAGTGTTTTCTCTGGCTGTTGGCAAAAGATGAAGCCAGACAGCTTTGAATCTTGGAGGGACTTAGTTGCTGTTAGAGGTGATGAGAAGCATCGTGGGCGTCGTGAATATGCCATAGGTTTAAAAACACTTATTTATAGAAAACTGTGGGTCTAAAATAAACTTTGACCGAAAGTGTCTGGGGGGCTATGGCGTGGGGTTACAATGACACCCCTCCTTTCTCCCCGGAATTGTATTTGCTGCACCAGTGAGAGTCAGGGCCGAGAGTCAGGAAACCTCTCATATTCACTGCAACCCACCTAACACCCATTTTCTCTCTCCCCCCCCTCCAGCCAGCGTTTGAGGCCTGCCTACTGTGTGCCATGACTGTGCTGAGCAGGCCTGAGAGTGTAAAGGCTCTCTAGCCCTCATACTTCGTATGCAAAAGTCAGGGGATTTAACAGCACGTTTTCTAAGGGCCCTGTTGTGTTTTTGAACCTCTGGCTTTGACACAGTTGGTCAGCATTTTCCAAACCACAGCCTGACCCCACCTGCGGGGGAGTCTGGGTGCAGCTAAGGAAGAGGCAGAGACTGAGGTAGCTCCAGGCTTACTGCAGCTCAGGACCATCGTCAGTAGTGGCAGTTACAGCTGTGAGCAGTGAAATTCGAATGTCCTGCTGGCCCCTTGTCCCGAGTCTCAAAGAGCACCCTTCCAGGCTGGTTCTTGGAAGAACAACAGGCCGCACCTGTGTGTAGCAGTGTCCAGGTTCCAGCCTCGCCCATTCTGGGCCCTCGTGCCTAGAAGGGAGAGAGCTGTGGCCACCCAAAGTCGCTCTCTCCTCTTCAGAGTGTACTTGTGCAACTCCCACCCAGCCACAGGGGCTCACGTGTGACACGGTCACAGGGAATGGGGTTCTTCATCCTGCTTTGGAGCCATCTCCATCCCTGCTGGAAGGGTGGAGCTGGCGCTGGCCCGTGGGGAGCCCTTGCGGGCAGCTCGCGTTCTGTCGTGGTGCCTCACCAGGTCAGCGGACCTGGGCCCCCTCCCCTCCCACCTGCATTGTCGCAAACCGAGCAGAAACTGGGGAAGTGGGTCACCAGGCGACTCGGGTGAGCAGCCCCCCTCCGGCCTTTGCTGCCGGCTCTCGGCGAGGCTGTCGGCACCTGCTCCCACCCGGCGGCCGCCGGGTCGCCTGCATCCCTGTGCATGGGCGGGCCGGGCTGTCGCTGCGTCGCCTGGCTGCGCCCGCCGCCGCCTCCGCGGGTCGTGCGCCGTTGGCCCTCCCGACACCCCCTCGGCGGGGCCCTTCCCTTTACTACCGAGCGTGTGACATTCAGCGGGGAAGGCTAGCGCGGCCGGGGCTCCCGCGGCGCGGAGGCTGGGGGCTGTCTGCTCCTCTCACCCGGGCACCTCCTCGGCGGCGGCGGCGAGCTCCCCGCAGGCAGGCCCGGAGACACCCCCTCCCCCGACGGGACAGCCTTGGCGGGCGCATCCCCCGCCCTCGCCCTGGTCCACGGTCATCAGCCCGCCCTGCCCAGCCCGGCTCTGCAGGACGCTGGCAGCCAGCGCGAGGGGGACCCTGCCTCCCTGCTCGTATATGGCAAAGTTTCTCGCGGCGCTCCTGGGCTGCACGTTGCCGAGCAAGGGCGCCTCTCCCGTGCTGGAGGTAGGTGGAGGGTGTGTCCTGCAGGGGCCATGACACGTCGCCGCCAGGGTCCCCGCCGCTTGGCATGTGCGTCTCACCTGGAGGACTTCTGGGGCGGGGCCTGGGAGGGTGGTGCTGGGGAGGTGGGAGCCGCGGAGCATGAATTCCTTCCTCCCCAGACCTTGCTGCACGTTTGGTTTTTCTCCCCCCAGTTGGCAGGGACGTGCTAGGCACCTTGGAGAACGAGCCGTCGCCTGCACACCCTTCCCGCTGCCTGCCTTGACTCTTTTCTAAATTAGTAACGGAAAACAACCTTTCGTTCCCAAAGGTGTCCACCGTCTTGCTTACTCTAACCGCTCCCTTCCCCCAACCTCCAGCGAGGCGTAGTAAACTCCGTGTAAGTTAACTCATTTCTTCTGGTGTGAGACACGCTGGGGAGTGGGGGGTTGGATGGGATCGGCCAAATCGCGCCTTCTGAAGGCGGGCACACCTAATTGCTCACACCTGCGCTGGTGGCAGTGCCCCCTGCTGCAATCTTGCTCGCTGGCAGTTGGCTGGCTGGTTTGTTCATCCTCCTGGGGAAATGGCGGCATCAGCGTTTTATATGAGACCGAATATGGGCCACTCAGTAGGGAAGTTCCTGCTGAGTGACCTTTTACACTCTACGCTCAGAACAGAATACCCTTTGTCTTTATCGCTCCTGCCCTCTCCCACAGACTGCCTGACAAGCAGGCCAGGACCAGGGGGCCTGGCTCTGGCCAGGTCAACTAGCCTTGTCCCTGTCTCATAACCCTCCTTGCCTTGTCCTCACTGTCAGCAGTTTCCAGACTGACAGAGATAGAGACTGGTTTCTTCTGTCAGGCATGTCCTTCAGCAAGGTACTCCTGCCCCAAACTCTCAGCCTCTGCCTCAGCTGCCTGTTGGCCCCCTTCACCTTTGCCATCCTAGGCTTTCTCGAGATCACGTGGACGCATCCCCTGTGGTTTTACAGCTCAAGCTGTCCAAGCCACAATCTGCTATGTGATGATATGTACTTAATTGTTTGCTTGCTTATTTATGTACTTACAAGCAGGGAGTGGTAGGGAGGAGCTTGGGGAAAGGAGGACAGAGCAGGAAGAGGCAGGTGAAAACGCCGGCACCGGTGGAAGCTCAGACCTAAGAGCTGAAGGGTCCAGAAAGGGAAGTTTTTCCAGGCTTGCAGCGGCATTAGCCATCTTCCTTGGCATCTTCTGACGGCGTGCCGATGCTAGGTGGCGAATCTGGAGACTCGAGGTGCTCCTTTAAAATTGCTCTTCTCTTACAGTTCCCCTTCATCAGGGCTGGGATTTTTGTTGTAAAATTCCAAAACCCTCCACCAAGAGATTTTGGTGTGTGCACAGGTTGCCTCTTGGATATGTGCTCATGTGTTCCTCTAGTCAACAGGTGCCTCACCTTGGCTTCTAGAGAAGTACTGACCCCCTCCTCCAATAGTTACACACACTTTTAGATGATTGTTATTTTCTAACAAGAGTGGCCTTGAGAAATTCCAGGGGAAGAGAAGTCCCTCCGTCCTTGGTAACTCCTTAGATCTTGCTTTGAGCTATTTCACACCCATCCAGAGGCAGGAGCTCCCCTCAGCATCTCTTCTCACTGTCTTCCTATGAACAGTGGAGTTACTGTTGGCTGAATCGACCTAAGATGTATATCACATTTCATCAGTGCCACCGGAGGAAAGGTGTCCAAAGCGAGGAGGAGCTGATACAGAAATGCACTCTGTGGATGTCTTTGGCTATACTCTATTGCTCCTTAGAAGGGTGTGGTTCGGCTTATTATGTCTGGGATGGAGAGAATTGTGGAAGAGAAATAAGCCTCTCTGAATATTAATATCTTGAAAACGCTAAGGTACTGGAAGAATAAGGGCAGCATTTAATCCGCAAATACCAACTGTTCTAACACTGAATGCTTCCTTTAGTTCAGGGAAATCAGGAAAAAGAAGTGGGCATTGTCACAATGTATAGCCTTTGGTTTCATTTTGGTGAGACTGTGGCCAAGAACGTAGTTCCATCTCACATCGGCCAAGTACGTGTGCAAGAGAGATTCTTTCCGATGAGCATGGAGGCTAGGATCTGTTATGCATCTGCAGTTTTTTAAAATGGAGAGGTGACAGGTTGTGATGAAATAAACAAAACAAAACAAAACAAACAAACAAACAAACAAACAAAAAAAACGGGCAAAAAGTCCCTGGGATTGCAAAACAGCTCCAGTGTATGCTTGCCTGCACCGCCTCCAGAGGCTCAGCACAGGCCATGCCTGCGCACTGCAGCCAGAGCACCTTACTGGGCATTTTGTTTCCTTTTGTGCTCTTAGTAAGATACGGAAATCTGCAAAACAAAACAGAAACAACCCAAGTCTTTGGGACAATTAAAAAATTGTAGGGGGGAAAAAGTGAAGGGCAGTAAGTTTACTTTAGGACCACAACGTGGCCTGAGCACCAGCCTAGCGGTTTTGGAATGTTTGTGCCAGCCCCAGGCAGACCACTTACAGACACAGCTGGTTTTCTCTATATTCTGTGATCTAGGCTAGAAGCATTCATGAAAGTGTTTCCCGACTTAGGAGTGTGTGTGTGTGACCCTGGCATTCTGTTCCCTTTGAGTTATGGCGATATGGTCATGCTCCCCACTTGTAGGCCAGCTTTGTCTTCTAAGACATGGCGGAGAAGAAGGCATCCAAGGGCTAGTGCCTCTATCGTCCTTGTTGCTTTCCTCCACTGGCAGTGTAGCTGCAATTCTTCCTTCCTGTCACCCTTAGCTGACCCAATGGAGCATCTTTAAGGAGTCACCTATGTTGGGTGAACACTTTCAGCTCTTATACAAAGGGAGTGATCAATGCCTTCCCGGGTGCAGCCTCTAGAGTGGCCATGGATCAGATAGCATCTATAAGTTCAGATCTGTCTCGACCAGCATTGCTGTCTAAGTGTACAGCTTGGCTTTCTACTATGCATAGTATCTGGTAGCTATCAGTTATCATCACGTTTTTCTAGGAACTTATTCTACATGATCTCAGCTGTGCTAATAACAGTCTGTGACATAGACGTGATCCATCACATTTTGCAGAAGAGAAAATCAAGATCTTTAGAGAGTATAAATAATTTACTTAAGGTCACTGTCATAATGGGTGCGAAAGTGGGGGTGCTAATCAAGGTTTCATTATCTCCAAGGTCAGTTCAGCTCATCCAACTGTAGCTACTTGGTTATTGGAACTGGTGTCTTCGATGGTTCATATCAACTGTCAACTTGACAGGATCTAGAACCATCGAGGGCAGCTCTGAGCATGTCTGTGAGGGATTTTCTAGACTGGGTTAATGGATGTGGGAAGGTCCATCTTAACTGTGGGCCACACCAGTTCACAGGCTGGGCCTCAGACTAAATAATAAGAACACAAGTTGCACAACAGAATCACTTCCTGGCTCGGGGTAATGAAAGCAGCTGCCTCATATTCCTGCTGCCGTAATTGTCCCAGAACGGGGGGCTGGATCCTCAAACTTCAAGACCAAATGACAAAACAAACCCTCCCTCAAGTTGTTTTTGTGGAGTGTTTAGTCCCAGGGATGAGAAGAGCAACCCACAGTTTATTTTGGCTTGGGCTGTCTCTCTTCATCCCCAGATACAGTTTTCAAAAGAGGGAAAGGTTCTCTCACGGTCCTTATCATGTCACCGTTGGCACAACAGGAGCTTTGCTCCCTCCCAGGGACGTTTAAAGGCTGATTGAACTTTGAGAAGTCATTTTTGGCAAACATTCAAGGCGGTTGAGGTGGGCCTGTAGAGGTAGCAGCTGCCTGTACAGTGTTTTCCTGTGCTATCTTTCCATTTTGCGGAACATTTTTCATTAGCTTGTGTTTGCTGTGCAAAATAACAAGTTTTCTTATTCTCCCAAGAATGCTGTGAAATTAGTGTATGTTTCACGAACAAGAAAGCCTGGGCTCAGAGTGAGTCTATGAATTGTCCAGTGTTACCCACCTGCTAAAGATCTAGTCTAGGAAACAAATCCTGGGCTTTTGGCCACAGTTCTTGACAGACACTTGCGTTGGCTTACATGGTTTCTTGGCCTCCGACGTTTCTCTTATCTGTTCAGTCTTCAGTCTTTTGTATTCTATACCAAATCATGTTTCTAAAAGGCCGGCATAATATGGTGATCATTTAATTGTTACAGATTCCTTGGTGGTTTACAGCTACATGCAGATTCAGTACGGCACATGGGCCTTCTCCATAGTTGATTACAGTTTGGTGGTCTTGTCTGGTCTTTCCTTTGTTCTCTTATGTTCTTAGTATTCTGGTAGTTTTAGTGTTCTTCCTTCCACTTCTTGTTTTTGCCCTGACACCTCTATGCTGTTTTGATGGCTGAAATTTTCTTCCTCTGATGTTCAATGTTGAAGTTTCATCTGTCTTCAACATTCCACTCTGATATCTCCTTCAGATCTATTCCCTGCACAATATCCGGCCTGTTACTACAGGTCTTTTGAACAGTGTGTGTGTGTGTGTGTGTAATTTCAAACTGTTCCAGTTATGTCTTCATTGGGGATTACAGTGCTTATTGCAGGGAACTGAGGGTTAAATTAATTAATTCCCACAAACTACTTAAAATAGTGCTCAATACATGTTAATTTATTGACACTGTGATGAGTCTCTTCAGTCTCAGAAATGATGCACTTTTCCCTTCTCTTGCACTTAGCATAATGTTTTCACATGATTTTGCATCAAATAAGTGTCTGATAGATCAAATTGATCTTCAAACCCTGTAGTGTCATATATATACATATATATAGCCAGTAAAGTATTTGTTCAAGTTCATACGAAATTCAGAGTTAACAGATCATCATGTCTTTTCATATAAAAGATCAGACAGTGGTGTCTTTCTATGCTTCTCTTCTCCCCAGAACCCACACACCCATATACTTTGGTTCCCATTCCCCCTGTTTACAGCCTCTGCCTTTCCAGTGATCACACCCCAGGCCAAGGGACCCGCACACAGAGAGCTGCAGCTGGCCAGTTCTCCAACCTCACTGCCTTAGTATAAAAATGCTAGAGACAGCAAATTTCCCATCGCCAGGGTCAAGGTTGTGCCCGAGAGGTCCATGACCACCATCCTATTGTTCATTCTCCGTGTGTTTGACAATGCATTCAACCAATCATTCATTCAGCATATTAAACACTATCTTCTTTCCCAGCACCCCATGGGAGCCCTTTCTAGAGACACTCAAGCTGTTTTCACTGTAACTCACAGTAAGAAAGATATTTTGCTTTGCACACTGTATATATATATATATATATATATATATATATATATATACATACATATATATATAAATATGTGTATATATATGCATATATATATTTATATAAAACTATAACACTGAAATTAAGTTGCAAGAACAATGGCTTTTCTCATACCATGAGACACGCTCTGATCTTTGCAATGCTTTTCTTTGCATCTCATTTCTTCCATTCCATTAAAAGACAAACTGGTAGAGACTGACTAAAATGATTTCATGGGTCGTAACTCATAATTTGAAAGGGATTTCTGTGTAGGATAACAGATAATAAGGTTCTCTTTTTACAAAACAATTTGTATTACCCCATTATCCCCGCACTGTAGGTAGGCATTATGACACTATCAATAGGAGATTCTAAATGTTGTATCATGGGAAGCCAGGAATCACGAGTAACATTTTCTCAAGGAAAAATGTTTCCAGGGCTTCAAATAACTAACTCACTAAACTACCTTTGATATATCCTGCTTTCCAAATTGCAAAGCATTTGGGTAAAAGTTTCACATCTTACCCTGTGCATATTTTGTGGCATGCTTTTAAAAAATATATTTTAAACAATGTGCCTGAATTTCCATTTATTTCTCTCATGTTTTGCACTCACAGCAAGGCCACATTTTGTGGACTTTTCCAGTTTTGTGTTTCTGTCCACTCTGTCCCACTGCCAACTATCCTGGCTCCTGCCCTCTCTCATTTGCCCATTAGATTGGTTTGTTCACTAAGTGGATAGTTGAACTCTTATTGCCTGTTAACAGACTCCTGTACCATCTGATCTACTTGGTCATCCTACTGGGCTTCAAGCACCTGAAAAAGAACCATTTGGTCAGGCTGTTTCTGAAGCAAATAACTCAGACAAGCCCGGCTGTAGCCTTCTGCCGCTGGACATGAGTGACTGATCTTAAGAGGGGGGTTTACTTGGAGAATAATAGCACCCATTGCCACAGCTGGGCTTTCTATGAGGATCATTTGAATTCTAAGCTAATGGATCCTGGGCTTGTCCCACAAATTCGCCATTTCTATCCACAGGCCAATTGAATGGCTACAACATCTGAGCCATTGTGTATGCAAGGGCAACTCTCCTTACCTTTGTGTTCGCTGCTTTTAAACACTGCGTGCAGTCCTAAATGTGCACATTTTATTTATAGGAATGTTTGGTCCCATTATGATTACATCTGTCTAATGGCTTCTTGCTGAGAAACTGTTAGATGATTTCTTTTCCTCTTTGTATTTTGATAAGGAAAGGCTGGTGTTTCATAGCTGCCACATGGCCAGTGCTGGCGGCAAGTCCCAGGGAGCAGGGCTTGGAGCTTAACTCTTTGCTGCATCCCATTGTGTAGCTCTTTCAGCCTTGGAGTCTTCCTGTGCATGAGGAGTTCCTTTCTTTATGCATCTTAGATCAAATGTAACAGTTCCAGGAGCAAGTGGCATTCGTGTCGGCTTCTACCTATGTACCGTTGCCTCTGAAGGTAGCTTATGAACAAAATGGCAACGTTGATTGTTTTGAATTTGTAGTGAGTCAGAACTGTGACTCTCACAGTTGGTGCATTTTAAACATAGGTTGGGCCTCTTTTCTCCAGATACCTGAAATTCATCAATGATCCCTTCCAGGTCTCTACATTTTGAAACTAAAATGGAGGCTGTATTTGTGCCCTCTGTGTCCTTCTGAGACTCAATTCTTCTTTCCAAGTTCTGGTCATCCAGTCCCACCCAGCCTCTTTTTTCTTAGAGTTTACTGGGTTGACTCATTTGTGTCTCTGTCTTCCTTTTTGTCTGTGGCAGCAGCTCTGAAGCCATGGTTTGCAACCCCTTGGGGAGGGGGGTGACACATATCAGATATCCTGCATATCTGATCTTTACGCTACAATCCATAACAGTAAGAAAATGATAGTTACCAAGTAGCAACAAGATAGTTTTATGGTTAGGTCACCATAACATGAGGAATGGTGTGAAAGGTGACAGCGTTAGGAAGGTTGAGATCTACTGGGCAACGTATCAGTGAAGCCTGTCCATTCTTTCTTGGATTTATACCTTTAAAAGTCATAGCCCTCTTCATCCACCGACGTGACATTGTTTGAGAACCCGCTGAAATCAAGGAGCGGTGGGTGTGGGGGGGACCTCCCAGTCTGCCACTAATTGCTTTTGCCCTGCACATCTCCCCTCCCCTCAATCCTGACGTCGGCGTGTGCGTACCAGTGTGCCCTTTTCACCCTCACGTTCCCAGTCCCTGCTCTGGTCTTCAAGTTATTCTGGGTGGTTCCTGAGGCCTTCTACTGGGTGTCCCACCCCACCTAGTCCAGTCCACTGTCCATTTTCTCATTCTCCTACGCGTCCTTACATGTCAGGTATAAATTCATGCTTTGGTTTATGGGACCTGCCACCCTCTGAGACACCTGAATCACTCTTCCTCTCTTCCTGACAACCTGTTCAATCTTCAGGACCACAGCAAGGAGTCAGCTCCTATCCCCACATCTGACAGAGAGGCTCCGAGCACACAGGCGCTCTCACACCTTCCTAAGTTTCCTTAATTCAACATGTCTTTGCTCTGTGCTTCAGTTTTGTGTCCTGTAACCATGGAATGGCAGTGATATCTGTCTTATGAGTTATTATGAGGATTAACTAAAATAGAAGTTTACATGTATGCAATTTTTATTATAAACCTTTATCTTGGCCTATCCATGGCCTAAGTTACTGCTCTACTTTGGTTGTTCTAGAACATGATATATCTATATCTATATCTATATATCTATGTCTATATCTATCTATCTATCTATCTATCTATCTATCTATCTATCTATCTATCTATTTTTTTTTTCTGAATCTCCTATGGTGCTAAACAAAATAGAGGTGCTCCATCAATGCTTATTTAATTCTGAAAACCTCCCATATGCTATTTGAGCAGAATCTAGGAACCAACTTACTTCTGGGTATATCTAATTTTATTTCATGGAAATGTGACAGCCATGTCTTATCGACTTGTCTATTGGAGCTAACTTAGGCTGCGGGTGTAAATGACGATAATGTACTTTTACACACGACTGTGGCAGAAACAGAACTTGAAAAAACGTGCCAATTATAAATGCCACTGAAGTGAAATTCAACCATAGATTGCAGTATAATGAAATCCGGAGTGCTTTTTATTTTTCAGTTGCCTTGCAAACACCCACCCTCCATGTAGGTCAAGTGGAGCAAATCCATGCAGCAAGTCAAGGCTTATTCATCAGGCTCTTCTCTTCCATGCTCTTGGTGAAGAATTCTGATCAGAAGTCAGATTAGGTTACTCCAGGGGTAATTTGCTCCACAGAAACACTCACTCGGTGGGCTTTCCTGTTATATCCCCAGCGGGACAGGAGCAGCAATGGTGCCTGGCTTCTCTGGAAATGCTGTGTGGTGCCTGGATGCCTGGAGATTTGCTTTCACTGCCGGTATTTGAACTTGACTGGAAGTCAAGTGAGGGTGGCTGTAGTGAGGCCCACGGAGGCCCACGGGGCTGGTGGCTGGAGTGACAGTGCTTTGAACTTCAAAGAACAGGCAGCTGGAATCTCAAGATGTGGGTTCCAGGAGGGGCTCATCTACTTCCAGGCTTCCTGCTGGAGGAAACGCCCTCCCCTCTGTCCACGTCTATGACCTGGACATGAAACTGTCAGTATTCGATTTGCTTCACTCACTGAAAAGATGTAAGGCCCCAGTGTGGTAATAGACATGAAAGTCTGTTATGACTTGTCAAGCATTATACAAATGTGATTTTTTTTTTCTGGTAATGTAATGAAGAGAACAGACACCCAAGGCTCCCACTGGCCATCCTGGGCATGCAGGGACTTGCTGGTGAAGGGAATGTTAGTCGTGGCATCACTAGGAAAGACTAGAGATGCTTCTATTTGAAAGGCAGAGAAGGAAAGATGAAGCAGTTGCTGCTTACAGCTGCAGTCAGGCCTTCTAAATGCAGTGGGTAGGGCTAACTATTCCATTGAATTTCTGAGTCGGTGCCTTGCTGTGTTTTAATTGTGCTGACGGCCTGAATCCCAGGCAGCCTTGACATCCCAAGGTTTTGTCTTGTGGATGTATCTTTTTCCAGAATGATGATACTCAGTTTGGAATGATTATAAATGCTTGATGTCCCATGGTTTTGTCTTATGAAGATATCTTTTTCTGGAATGATGCTACTCAGTTTGGAGTGATTATAAAATCATCTACCATAGTTTGGATCTCTTGGGAAGGCTGCAGGCTGGAATGGGCTCCTGAGAGACACTAGAGTTTAATTCTTGCGGTGGTCAGGATCTAATTAATCTAGAGAAAGTGCTTGCTTTATTTTTAAGTTTCCATTATGTTTGATGTGCTGTGCTCTATCCAGTCTATTCTGCTGGGGAAGCCCAGTGAAGAACACAGAGCAGCAGAGGGATAGCCTGCCTCTTGGAGCTCACAGACAGACAGGGGAGCCTGGCTGCCCCAATGTTCCAGTATCCTTTTAGCAGGGGTTCCTTAAATCATGTCCACAGATCTGAAGCTTTGGAACTAGGATCCCCCTATAAGGGAGAACATATGCTTGACTTTCTGTGTCTGGGTTGCCTCACTCTGATTTGGGTTTTCTAATCCCACCTATTTACTTGAAAATTCCATGGATTCATTTGTCTCTACAGCTAAGTAGAATTCCACTATGCATCAGGAACTTAGAAAAGGCCTGTTGTGGGAGGGGCTACGTTAATTTACGATCTCACCTGCAAAGCGGTATTTGCTTACCCTGGGATGCATGGGCTGGCTCAGGGGCTCACGTGTCACAGTTTCCCCAGACGACACCTCAAGGCACCTGGAAAGAACCCAATGTCCTCAAGATGGAGGAGAAGGTGATACAGTAGCAGAGCACGGGTGTGAGAAGGTGACTTATTTTCACAGTTATGCATACATAATCAGTCTATGCAATCCTCTTGACTTCTCTTTTCTATTCTGTTCTCTTAGTGGGCAGCAGAAAGGTTTTTGTGTGTGTGTGTGTGTGAAATCTAATCCTCTCAAGTAATTTTTGCCCAATGAACCTGTTCTTGATGTTCATTTAAACCAAATTTCATGCTTATTAAAATATGTTGTCTAAGTCTACAGAATAGAAGAGAAAATTTGTGTCAGCTCTTTATCCAAAAAAAGGATTCATTGTCATTACATGCAAAGTACTAAGAAAAAAAAATCAAAAACTAAAAGAATAAATAACTTAATGAAGAAGGGAAAAGATAGTTCTCAAGAGAAGTACAACTGTCCATTATATACATGAAGAATGGCCAGTATCTTAGCTATCAGAAATGCCAGAGTGTCTCTCTCACACATCACTAAGGGAATAAATGACAGCAAATACTGACCAAGATTTCATGGCGGCAACAGAAGTCCTTCTGCATTGAGGGTAGAGGCAATTTACAAATCATGAGCACCAATAAACAAGAATCAAGTGTGAAGACGTGTTGTCTGTCAGGGAACACTAGGTTACAGGGGTATGTCAGGCACACTCAGAGCCACGTCTAGACAGGAAGATACATAGACAGATGGATACATGGGTACTTGCTCCTGGGACAGCCACGAGGGCAACACCGTGTCGTAAACAGCAGTTAAAATGAATCCGGAAATTGCAGTAGTTTTATTCCTCAGCTTAGTGCTCAAGCTTCGCGTGTGTTTGTGTACCTGAGACCATGCTTGTGGAGGCTTCTCAGGGTTAGCTAACTGGCCTTGCTCTTCCCTTGAGCTTCCCTTTGCCTCCTCCTCTAGCGCAGGAAGTTTTCTTTCTGAGAATCCGCAGCAAAGCTGTGTGAGACTTTCACGTCTTCCCCTTCCATCCTGCAAACAGAATAGAATAGAAACTGGTTTCATTTTTTTTTTTTTTACATGTGTAAAGAACGAGGGCATCTGATTTCATAGGCAGAAAGAAATGATTGGAAAGCTTCCAGCCAGGCCCTGGGGAAAGCCCTAAAATTATCCTCTGCCTTATGGACTGTCCAGATTGTTTATACGTGTGGCTAGGGTGGGTGGGGGCAGGGAAGAGGGATTTGGGAAATAAAATGTTTTTGTGCCCAGATGCTGTGAGTACATCAGATGGCTTGGGTACGTCCTCCTGATGACTACTGTGATTTTTTTTAGGAGTCTATTTGCTTGGTGCCAGGTTTGAATGTCCAGGCAGCTGGGCAGACCCTCTGAGTTCCTGATTAATGCAGACACCCTCTTTCTGTGCTCTGGGTGGGCTTCTCTTATGTGCAAATGCTTCTGGAATAAATAGAAGGGCTTCTCTTGTCTCGCACTGAGTTGCACCATTGATTTTAAATTGCTGTGGGTTAGGGTGACTAAAAAATAGGTTCTCACTTAGCAGAGTTGATGGATAATAAATAACAATAATAGTTCTTTTGAATTTGCAAAAGCACTTTACATTATTCTGTTAGAAACAGAACAACTGTTGGGAGCTATTTTTACCTTATTGCAGGTGGAGAAAAAACAAGATAGAGAGAATTAGAAAATAATAGTTACTCAAAAAAAGCAACAGCAACAATAAAAGAAGATACTTGGATCTAAAACTGTACAGCCAGTTTTTCAGACAATAAAAGTAATTTCCTACTTTCTATAAACATGTCTTCTTTTTAAATAGGATAATGGTTACTGGGTGTGTATGTATGTGTGTGTTGGGGAGGGGGGACAGTGTTGCTAGGAAATAGGGAGTTTACTGCCCAAAGGGTACAAAGTTGAAGGTATGAAGGATGAAGAATACTATAGGTTCAATGAGGACCAAATAGAGTTATCAATAGTGTATTCTGGCTAGAGTTTTTTTTTTAATTTTTTTTATTTAACTTTTATTAAATACACTTTATTCCTTTTGTATCCCCCCATAAGCCCCTCCCTCCTCCCCTCCCGGTCCCACCCTCCCCCCCCTTTCTGCATGCATCTGGCTAGAGTTTTTGCTAAGAGAATATATTTTAGGTGCTCCCAACACACATACAAAGACAGGTAACCATGTGCAGTGATGGATAATAACGGGTTTGCTAATTTTCACCGTATGGATCATGATATCTCTGTAAACTTCAAGTGTAAGCGATAGAGTCAAGCTGTCAGAACATTCCAACAGAGATAACCCCGGAACGGTGTTTTTCGAAAGAGTGTAGACCAGCACCGTGATTTAAAACACCCACCACAGTGGCGGGCGTGACTGAGAAGTAGAGAAACATAATGTGTAAATGAAAACATTTCTGAGGACTTTCCCATTTCCGGACATGCAGATAAATAAGTTAACAAATGAGAGCAGTGCTGGTGATATGTTTCCAAGAGTATCGCAAGGCTTTGTGCCAGGCCATTAGCATGAATCACGCCCTTCCCTCCAGCCAGCGCATCTCTTCCTCTGACTTCCTTTTATCAGGGTGCAGAGCATCCAAGCAGCGAACTATGGAGAATAATAATGTTTTTCTCTCTAGAAAACGATTTCTAAGGTGCATCAGATTAGGTGACTCCCAGGATGTTATGTTGTGTGGTTTCCCGTCTTGCAGGAAGCTGAGGATATTAGAATGGGAAACAGTTTATAGCTCGGTGCTTTTATAGATTTGGAAGCACTTTGACCAAATCTTCTTAACAGCCTTTGAAAGAATATCATTTCCATTTGAAGGATTCTGAGGCTGTGGTTCAAAGAGGGGAAACAGACATCCTGGCATAACCAGGCAGGAAAGGCTAGAGCTAGGACTTCGGCTCCAGGCCTCTCACACTTTTCTCTCAGGCAACTGTGCCGATCTCGCCAGTGTGAGGAGACAGTCAAGACCCAGATGTGTAATTGACCTCAAAGACGGCTTCAGCGTCCAGCGAAAGGGCGGTTTCTCACGTCTACTGTCTTAAACTGCACTTATGACCCTCTGGGGTTTATGTGCAAATCTCTACTGTTACTTGCTTGTCACTTGTGTGACTGCATTTAATGTTGTGGCTCTTTAAAGCGTTCATATGTAATGCGTAGGTGGAGGCGGTTATTATGAGACTTCAACAGGAAAATGGGATCTAGCGTTAAGTTGGATGTACGCATACAGTAGACACTAGATGTTCTCTTTCTTTTCTTTGTCTTATATGTTGTAGTTGGTCCCGATTGACCTGTTATCCCGGCTCCTCCGAATATTCTAATTAATTTCTTATTACATTATTTCTTCATTTTGTGTGTATGTTGGGGGTTGCACAGGCTTCACTGTGCTCTTATAAGGAGTCAGGTCTCTCTTTCCATCATATGATTCCAGGGGATCAAACCCAGGTCTGCAGCCTTGGCAGTAAGTCCTTTTGCCTGATGAGCACTTTGGCCATGCTACCAAAATCTTATTCTTATTTTTCACAAATGTTAAGATTTGGATGTGTACAGGTGTTGAGTGGACATGTGATAAAACTGGGAAAGGGCAAGAAAAGGCCTCTGATTCGTGCTCTGTGATTGGCATGCATGGAAACCAAATCCATTTCACAGCACTAGCAGCAACAGGCTGTTTCGATGCCTTTTTTTTTTTTCCTGGTGGATAAGCCAGTGTCATTTTACTCCTGAACGCTCGTGTCCATCGTGTCCCTTAAGTGTGTCTGTGCTGGAAAGAATACAAAGGGAACAGCACATACTTCTCTGCCTCAGGTTTGCTAAGCAGGCTTGGCTTCTAAGCCCCGAAACAGAACCCTGTCCTGAGCTGAGGTGTGGTACAAAGCCACCACGCCTATTCTAGTCAAAAGTTTCATGAATCCAGTTTTGTTGTTGTTTGTTTGGTTTTGTTTCTCTAACATGATTCCAGGCGCAGCAGCATCACTTAAAATATTTTTTCAAAAGTACATAATTAGAAAAAATTATGCTTTTTCAAATTGGGAGCACACACAGGTAGGACTCCTCATCCTGTGTCCTCAACTGCTTTTCCAACACACACACAAGTGTCTGAAATAGCAGAGAGTGTGGCTACATGTGAAGTTTCATCCAGTTGCACAACCTTTCTTTAAACTAAGGCAGTTTGTTGGATTTTCGGATTTTGCTTTGCTGTGCCTCAGACAATTTCATTCCATACATATGACGTGCTCTAAATGACAGCCTCATGCTCTGCTTTTGGGTAGATTGAGTGAGGGAGGATGTGGTAGGAGAGTAAGCAACAGTGGCAGGCTCTAGTTAGCAATGTTTTTCTTTCCACGGTGAAAGACACACTCCTTGTCCTTCCTGGACCACAGCTCTAACTCAGCCATTTCTTTTGAAGCCCTCTTTCCACTTCTTTCCTCCTTTACACTGGAGCATGATGGATGCTGTGACATGATTCCACATGTGTAGTCCATCAAAGGGTTAATAAGGCTGAGCTTAAATCTTTCTGGTTTGCTGGTAGTCCTAAATAAAAAAAGAATAATAATCATTATAGCTTCTGTGTGTGTGTGTGCGCGTGCACAAACCAGTGATGTCCAAAGCAACTAATTAGAGAGAGAAGGAGTATAGAAAATTAATCTTTACAAACATAGACATTTCATCTAACTTGAGTGACTGATTTGCGTACATTGGTTGTGGAATCCTGTGGATGATTTCATGTGACACATTTCTAATGTGTTCTCAGCGTCGTCAGGGTGGATGCTATTTGGACACTAAATCTGTGGACAGAATTCGGAAGAGATTCAGCACAGTCCACGGGCTCACTGGATGAGTGGCCTGTGCTCCTGACATCATAGGGGGCTTCAGGCAAAAGGCACTATGGAGAAGCTGTCACCGGTTACCCTTCTCCCTTCTTTGGTACCTTGAGGGTGGCAATGTGCTGTGTTCGCCGAGATATTGCACATCTCTAGTGACTTCCCCGTAGCTTTCCTGCATCTCTGTAAACCGTCAGGGCTTTACTGAACTTTTCTTGAATCTTATAAGGTGAATATGCTAAGTGCTGTGACCAGGAATTTAAATGATAGAGGAGCAAAAGCAAACCTTTGTTTTCCTTGTCTTTCTATGTAGTCGAGGCTGGCCTTGAACTCACTATATTGCCCAAGCTGGCCTCAACCTTGTTGTGCCAAGGCCTCTTGCCTTGGCATCCTGAGTGCTCATGAGGTAAACAACTTATTGAAAAATTAAAATGATCTCTTGAATTATTGGCTCATAGTAACCTCTTCATGAAAGTTCTGTTTGCCTCTTTTTGAACATGAACTCACAAGATTCCGACTTAATGTATTCCTCAAGGCAAGCTTTCTTCACACTGACCTCAGCCTATGCCAGGGTGAAGGTACTCTCCTCATCCACCTTGTTAGGGCACTAACCCCATGCAGGATTCCACTCCCATGAGCAAATTCTCTCCAAAGCCCCACTCTCTGCTACTGCCACATTAAGGGTAAGGAAAAGTTTAGTGATTGGGGGCAGATTGAATATTCCAACCACAGCAACTAGTCTGAAGCAATGCTGGGTCTTAACTATTTTGTAATTCTAATACTAATGTTTTTTTTTTTCCCAAATGTTCCAAACCATGGGAAATGGTTAAATTTAGTTCCCATTAGGGAAATACATGGATTTGGGCTTTCACCGACAATTAGGAGTTCACTAAAGATAGGTGATTGAGGGTGGTCGATAGGTTTTGATTTGTTTTGAAAGAAATTAATCAAAAGTGCTAAGTTTTGCTGCAGAGTAAATCACCCATCACACTCACTTACGTCACTACTGTCCTAAAGCTCGTCTTCTTAAGCGAGACTTCCTGTGCAGAGCAGGTTTGGTCTTAGAAAACAGTTTAGAGTTGTGCTGACAGATGGATTTTGAAAGCACCCAAATAAAATGCAAAGAATCCCAATCCCTGAGTACATTCCACTATTTTTGGATTCTAGGGAACTGGTCTCTCTTCACTGTCGAACCAGGAAGGGTCATTTGAGCTTCAGGGAACATTCCTTGGGACAGAAGCGTCTGTGACAGCGAGACTGCCAGCGTCTCCCTTTATGATAATGACTACCTAGTGCAAAGGATATTGCGTGGAGATTATATCCAAACTGAAAATGATTAATTTTTCTGCATAGGTCAGTGCCCAGGAGGCCCTGCTGGGTCCTGCTATCCATTATTACAGTGCAAGCCTGGATGCCAAGGACAAAACTTGCATTTCTGCCATAGTTTCTTTTATCGCTTTGCGTGCAAGACAGGGAAAATGGTAATTGCTAGAAAAACGACTGACAAAGAAATGATGCCATAATTGGTGTTGGTGTTATACGGCAAGAATAGGTGTTGGTGAGGTAAATCAAAGGGGAGGGAGTGTTTTAGTTAATGGTTGCTAAGCTAGACAGCTTATGCACTGGGAATATTACTTTCTATATGCTGTATGTGGGGAGAAAGAGAATTCGTCTTCATTTAGGCATGCATATAAAAATTCAGTTTGTCAATCCTAAGTTATCACATTTATTTAGAAAATTTAAACATGTTTTTATTATTATGTGTGCATAGGTATTATATGTGTGCCAAGGCCCTTGTGTCACAGCTCATGTGTGATGGTCAGAGATCAATTTCTAAAATTTTTCCTTCTACCTTGTAGGTTCTGGAAATCAAATTCAGGTCCTGAGGCCTGGCAGCAAGGGCCTTTACCTGCTGAGCCATATCACTGTTCCCAACATTACATGTCAAATAAACAAAAAAAGTGAAACCATTAGATAAAACAATGTGACCTGATGGCTTAAATAAATTTGCCATGAAACATCACTTTTCTTGTGCATAAAACTGTGAAAAATCACAAACATGAACTGTTGACTGATTCTCGGTTTTGCATTGTGATACTGTTCACATCAGCTAGCCACACTGACTGTCTTCATGTGGTTGTGACAATTTCTGCTCTACGTTTGCCTTTCTGGGTAATGCTGACCAACTGCATCATGAGCATATGTCAGAATTTTAAATTAACTGATTTGCCATGGTGTAATGCAAATATAGTCCGTTCCCTTTCAGACAACGTAAATGGTTCCTTGTCTTTTTCTGGATCAAGACTGGATTGATTGTCTTTTGAACTGTAAAGCTTCCTGAGAAATGAATCTGCAGAAAAGATAGCTTAGAAGTGTATGCTTACTCAGATGTAAAAGTCACCTTGGGATGGCTATGACTTTTCCTCCAGAGGGACCTTTAACCGGAAAGTCCCACAGATGTCCTCTAGGGGGCGTGCTCTGTGCCCCTTTGTGACCATGTTACAAAACCATCATGTTACCAAACCATCCCCCTTCCCTATTTGATGGTACAAATCTGATGAGCTGTGGGCAGAGTTCAGACTGGCCATATCAGTGACGGGTAAGTCAAAGGCCCACCTCTTTTTTTTTTTAAATTTGTGAGGATCAGAACAGTCCCACTTGCAAGACTGACTTTCTCTGGTAGAAAGCTGTTCTTTTTAAGAGGCTCTTCCAGCTTTCCTGTTTATTTTTGACATTGTATTTTAATTGCATTTCTCCTTTCCCTTTCCTTCCTCCAAACCCTCCCAGAGAGCCCTCACCACTCTCCTTCAAATTCATGGCCTCTTTTTCCATTAATTGTTATTACATGCAAATATGTATATACATTTATGTTCCCAAATATGATCTTTTGAGTCTGTACAATGCTACTAGTATATGTGTTTTCAGGGCTGGCCATTGAGATCTCTAGATCCATTGTTCACCTTCCATGGCAAGGGAATCTATTAGCACGGGGATCTATTAACACAGCAATAATTTCAGTGTTAGATAGTTAGAACTGTGTCCACTGTTCATCGCTATTGTAGCCCCCACCCTACCAATGCTCCCAAATAATATAGGTCTTAATATATAGATGAATAAATGCACAAAGGCACACCCTCTCCTCTCCAGCACGCTTCCTTCTTCTAGCCTCTCTTCCACACCAAGGAGGAATCCTATGTATTGTTCTACTGAATATATTTATTCATGTATCTAAAGACAAAAGATGCTTTCTCAATGGGCTCTTCGAGACTTTCTTACTTTGGAAATTTTTATATTAAGCCGATTCCACTTATTTTCAAATATTGTAAGTAGGTGGGAAGGGATGTTAGCATCACTAATATGATTTGTCCTCTTCTGAGAGAAAGTGACCCTGCTACAAATGTAAATACACACCGTTCCGGAACATTGAGCACTGTTTGACATGGTAAAAATGTTTCTCGCTGACTTTTCGAGTTGGGGGAGTGGGAACTGTACCCATTGTGATTTCTTAGTGTTATCCGACTGAAAAGCACAGAAACGTGACATTAAATTCCTTTTGCTCCCCTCTTTTTTGAGGGGGTAACTTTCTTTTGTCAGTTGTATCTCTCTGTCTTTTAAAATAAGATTTATTTATTATTTATACAACATTCTGCCTGCACACCAGATCTTACTATGGGTAGTTATGAGCCACCATGAACTCAGGACCTTTGGAAGAACAGTGAGTGTTCTTAACCTCTGAGCCATCTCTCCAGCCCCAGTTTTATCTCTTGAGTCCTTTCTGTACAAATTTTCAATCTACTAGTTCAACCATTTGAATAAAAAAAATAGCAATTTCCTTCTCCAAGCAAATAGTTTTCGCTATATTCCAAGATGCTCAACATTTTGAAAAGCACTAAAGAAAATGAAATTGGAAAAGTTCCCATTTTATCGTAAACACCAAATTAATTCGACATATTAAGGCAGCCTATAAACATTTACTACAAAAACCTTCCGAAGAACTCCATTACAGGGCCATTGTGTCTGTCCATGGTGATGAAGGCATGCTGTCTCTTTGGGCATGATCACAAAATAAAGACAGTGTGAGGACATTGTTAGTGTGGCTCCTGTTTTCAGTGAAGTGATGGGGTGTCAACAGTGAGCTGCTTTCTTTGATGCAGCTCGCTGTGGCCAGGCCAGGTAAGAATCCACGAGACTTCTCTGCTCCGTCAAGGGCAGTCAACTTGCCTTCGAGCTTGGAGGTAATACAGGAAAGTTCAGACTTCAGAAAGTAGTCACTGTGTAACAGCTCCACAAAGAAACAAACTTATATTTCTTGCCTCATTGGGTACACTGATAAGATTCATCAACCTGTAACAACACTGTTTGGGGAGATATAACCCGTGTTTGAAACAAATTAGAGTACCTTGAAGGCCATTTGCAAGTTCCAACTGACTTTGGGGCACTTCACAAATATGAACTGTTACCACATTATGTTAGAAATAGCTATTTAAATTCAGTATCTATTTGAGAGTGGTACAGAATTCAGACAAATAATGGGACTCCTAGGTAAGAACTCTGGGAAAAATACAAGCTACCCTTCCACCATTACGCTCACTAGAATCATATAGGGTAAGGTTTATTTCCATTCAGGATATTTTAAGACACCATTTAAACTGTTCTTGCAAACCTGTTTGCTAATTTTTTTTCTGATTATTTTTTGTCCTGTTTTGATTGTCTTTTGGAAATACTTGAATACATTTTGTTTTGTTTTGTTTAAATAAATTAATAAGATTACTTGTATTTCACTTAGGACAGAGAGAAAAAAATTTTAAAAGATGCAGACATTGTGTCTTTCAAATGTCGTCTACAGGAAAAATACAAAGATTTTGCTTAACTTAAAGCCGTATATTTACTATATCATATAAATACATGCTATTTGCTCACAGCTCTGTTAGGAAAAAAGATAATCTGTTCATGACACTCCTGGCTTGTCTTTTTAAAAACCTTATAATTTAGTTTACATAAAACTATTTAAGAAGCCTTATTGAGGGCATATGGACATATTATAAGTTGCTATAAAGGCACAAAATTCCTTGATATATTTGACACAGGTGAACACGGGAAATTCTCAGTGTTCAAGAATTTAATTCTTCATTTTGCTGAGAGCCCCTTATTGTACAGGATGCCACAGTTCGTCTAATTATTCATTTATTATTGGCATCTGAATTTTCAGACTTATGAATTGAGACTTATGAACTGATTTTGAGACTTATGAATACAGTTGCCATGAAAATTTATGTAAGAATGCACATATATTTTCATTTCTCTTAGGTTAAGTCTTAGGTTAAGGACAAAATGGCTGGCCCATGTGTTTGGGAAATTGACGAACAGTCTTTTAGAGTGCTTGACCTACTCTACATTCCCTTTACTAGGGTATGAGAGCCTGGTTCCTTGGAATCCTCATTATGATGGTCAGTCTTCTTGTTTTCTTCGTCTTTGGAGATGGGGTCTCATTAAGTTGCCCAACCTAGCCTTGTACGACCCGGTTTGACTCTACCTCAGCTGTTGAGCTTCCTGTAGCTACTGATTTGCCATCCATGTTCCTCAGCCAAGTGCCATCACTTCTTTGGCAAAGACCATGTTCAAATGATTTACCAATTTTGTTTTCTCTTCTTCGCTCAGTTCTGAAGGATTTTACATATTCCAAAACATGAGTATTTTCCTCGTGTCATCAAATCAGATGAATGATTTGAAAGTCTTTTTGTTCCTGCCCATGGTTTGTCTTTGCATCTTGTTTAGAGACTTTGGTAAGTAGACTTTAGATTTTGGTGAAGTTTTGTTGTTTTTGTTCATGGGCCATGCATTTGGTGTTAAAGCTAGTAGATTCCTATTTATTGTAGCTATTTCTCGGTGTCACACTTTTCTTTTAGGTCAGTGACCTGCTTTGAGTTGTGTGTGAGGTGTGGACCAAGGTCCCCTCCATTGTTAATTAAATGCTCATGTCCAAGGCTGTTGAAAGGATGGCCCCTTCTCTATCAAGTGTCCTTTCTCTGTTCTCTGTCATAAATCTGTCGTCTGTGAAATCTCTGAAGGTAGACTTGCTCTCTAAATGGTCCTCTGAAAGCATGATGGGGAGACACATTTGTGTACAAATCAGAACCGTGCTCAAGAGAGAGCTGCAGGAGTTTTCACTCTGTGGCAGCTTCTCTCCTTTGGTGCTTTGTTGTGCACGATTTAGCTGCTTTGGTTTTTCTTGTCTCTCAGGTTTTCTACTCAGGGAATGACCTGGGTGCTCCCCAAGACCCCCGTTTCCATGTCACCGCCTGGAAACTTTCTCAAGATGGGAAGCTGGTACCTTACTTGTTTCTGGTACCTTCAGATGTTTGCCTGAAATCCCAAACCCTGCCATCCAGTTGTTATAAAGCAATCGCTTCGCATATTTTGTGTGACTTTTATGTTGTTGTCTCAGCAAGTAGGCTAAGTTGGGTTCCGGTTACTGCAAACACTCTAATTATAATTGGGGAATAATTATATACTAAACCATGCGGCTCAATACAATGAGTACAGCTGGAGAA
The DNA here is from genome assembly GCA_010120015.1 of Rhombomys opimus. Taxonomy (NCBI): domain Eukaryota; kingdom Metazoa; phylum Chordata; class Mammalia; order Rodentia; family Muridae; genus Rhombomys; species Rhombomys opimus. Next base: position 100,442 of record REGO01000056.1, on the reverse strand, counting down.
ATTAAAAAGTCATTTCTCAAAAGACAGGAGAAAGATGCATGGAAGATGGGCATTCCTGAGATTTGAATGTTAAATAGCATTTGGATATAAACAGGATGACCATATTTCCACAGTAAGAAACAGATCTGCTCCCTCCCACAGAGATGTGAATGAGCAAGACCTTTGTTGCTAAATATAAGGGCTTCATCTGCATATTAGCCTCCAAATAGTCTATTTTTGCTCAGTCACGTATATTAATTTCTATTAATTAGAATACTTAAAACTTTAAAAAAAATATTTATCTCTTTATTATGTATACAGTGTTCTGCCTGCATTCCAGAAGAGGGCACCAGATCTCAGTACAGATGGTTGTGAGCCACCATGTGGTTTCTGGGAGTTGAACTCAGGACCTTTAGGAAGAACAGCCAGTGCTCTTAACCTCTGAGCCATCTCTCCATCCCAGATCAGAACATTTGAAAGATAAAGTAAAATATAGAGTTTGGTCATATCGAAATATACTTTTAATAATACCTGATTTTAATTAATTAGTTTTTTATTTCATGTGCCTTGGTGTTTTGCCTGCCTGTAAGTCTGTGTGAGGGTGTTGGATCCCCTGGAACTGGAGTTACAAACAGTTGTGAACTGCCATGTGGGTGCTGGGAATTGAACCCAGGTCCTCGGGAAGAGCAGCCAGTGCTCTCTAACCACTAAGCCATCTCTCCAGCCCCTGGATTTAAATTTTTGACAGTTATTTTACTGTATTTTTTTTTTTAGTTAAAAGTAACAAATAAGTGAAACATAGTATCACATGGATTTCAGTCCTTGCTCTGCCTCTTGTTGGCTGTAGACTAGATGATTCCCTTAGTTCATTTCCTCATCGCTACAGTTTGGATATGCGTATCCCAGAGAAGGATTTGTTTCCAACTGGCAGGACTAGCTTGAGTAACTAGGTCATTGAAGATGTGTTGGTGGGTGGCTATCTTTTCCCAGCTCCCCTTTGCTTTTTTGCCAGTCTGAGGGTAGCGGCCTCTGCCAATGTTCATGCCACCGTGACATTCTGCCTTATTATGGGTACAGAATCAACAGAGCAAAGGACTGTGGACCGAAACCCACGAAGACCAATCCTTTCTCTATTACACTATTCACACCAACTGTTTTGTCACAGTGGCACGTTAGTAACCAGCACACGCACCTTTAAAATGGGGATAATGAGTGGCAAGGAAGGACGGCAATGTTGGGTCTAGTCTGGGCTACACAGTGGGCCCCTGTCTCAAGAACTGAACGGACTCAGTACAAGGAAACACTGGGAGCAATAACAGGTGTTATCAGGAGCAAATACAATCAGTCGCGGGAAGAGCTGGGCGTAGAGAGTTGGTGCTGCTCAACCCCTTCCCACCGTTGGCTCTATGTGCTACACTATAGGAGCCAAGTGGAAATGACATCGGAGCTTGTGTGAGAGAGACTGCAGAGGCGGTTCAGTGGCTAAGAGCACTTCTTCCTTTTCCAGAGGGCCTGGGTTTTGTTCCCAGCGCCCAGGGCGGGTGGCTCACAACTGCCTGGAACTCCAGGTGATCCAACACTTGCTTCTGGTCTCTGCGGGTGTTGGTATACACACGGTATAATAACTCATGTGTTTGCGCGCCCAGAATTTATGGGAACCAAGCTCCCCAGGTTTCTTAAGCGCGCCCTGACTGAGACTCGATCGCACTGCCAACGGGAGCACACCAGAAGAAACTGCTCATCCGAGTTCCGGCCACAGGGCTCACACTGACCCGGTGTCCTTTCCTGCGGACACTTGTCAGCCGGTTCAGGTTTTTCTGTTCTCGGCTCCAGCAGACACCCCTTCCCCATCCCTCCCCCCTTGGAGATAGTAGAGTCCTAGCAGGTTCCTGGGGAAGGGCTCCCATCACCTAATGGTTACCAATGGATATAAACACTGCTCGGTGACTTTTGTGTTCTAATTGTTCCGTCTCTTGGGAGGAGGTTTGAGGAGATCGACACACCATACTGCAACCACTGTCATCTCCGCAGATGGCCCCCTAATTCAGTCCCACTCCCCACATTCATCGCTCCGTGTCAGGGACAGTCAACACTCTCTGCAGTCTGTGACCCAAAGGTTAATAAAATGGAAACCAGATTGTGATAAAAGAATCTAGCCTAGCCAGAGTTGGCTTGCTAGTGAGATTATTATTATTATTATTATTTTTTTAGTATGGACATTTAATTTTCCTGGATGTATCTGTCTGTGACTCAGAATGTGTTATTTCCTTATTAACTTAAAATTTCAGCTATCATGACCTCATATCATTTTATGCATTGTAAATAAGTCTATTCCTGCCCTACCCTATACACAGGAAGATGACGTACAACTTTGTATTTTACCGTTATTCAAATGGAAAGGCTCGTCACTAGGATGGCAAAAGCGTCTTTCTTTTATAAGTCTCAGAAAGCATCCACTGCCTCTTTTTTTTTTTTTCTGACTTTTTGCTTTTTTGGTCTTAAAATTCATTCAGGATAGAAAGATAAGGAGTGAAAAACCTTTCCGGGTTTTCAGTGGCTTCAAACCTAGAGAGTGGCAATTATACCAATCCCCTTCCTTCCTTCCTCCCTCCCTCCCTCCCTTCCTTCCTTCCTCCCTTTCTTCCTTTCTCCTTTCTTCCTCCCTC
>REGO01000056.1:52776-97633 GCA_010120015.1 Rhombomys opimus | reverse complement strand
TTTGCAGCCTCGCAGACTTTGTTTCCACGTTAAGATTGGTTAGAAGCAGTGCTAGGACTGGTGTGCGGTCAGTGAGGAAGGAGTGGAGGAGAAGGCGTCTGCGCCCATCCCATCCAATAGAGCACACTTCAGGAACATTTCCTGCAGAGCGGTAATTGGGAGGGCACGGTTGGAGCTCACCGTGAAAGGTGGGTCTAGTAATAATTTCTACCTGATGTTAGGGGGAGAAAAACAGCAATCCCACAGTTGCTGATCTGTGAAGATATAATTGATTCCTATCCTTTCCCCTATTTCCCTGGCTGGACTGGGAATGATAATAAATGATTTATTTATCATTATTTTTTTTTAAAACCTTGTGTATACCCGTTGTGTGTGTAGGTATGTGTGAGTAGGCGGTGGGCATGTGCAGAGGCCAGCTCTGGGGACTCCTCCTCCATTGCTTGTCAGCCTGTTGCCCTGAGACAGGCTCAGTTATTGGACTTGGAGCACACTGTTTCAGCTAGGTTGCCTGTCTCATGAGCTCCAACAATCCGCCTGCCTGTTCCCTCCCTCACAGGGGTTCCAGGTGCATGTGGCTGTGCCAAGCTTTTACGTGGGTACTGGGTGTGTGGCCTCCAGTTCTCAAGCTTGGATCTTGGATCAAGCCCTGTTACCCGCAGTGCCAGCTCTCCAGACTCAGCTGACCTTTAATAGCAGTCGTCTCTAACGATCTACACTTCTGCCCCCAGGGGTAATTTTATTCACTTTTCAAAGACTCAGACAGCACCCACTTTGGACGCTGTAAAAACTGCTACTGACTACATGTTGTTTTGTGTAAGTGGACATCAGTGGTTGGACTTGGATGAGTTAAAGCACAGAGATGTTTTCTCCTCTGACCTCACTTGTTTGTCTTTGTGTGATTCACCTGCTCTTCTCTGGAGTCTTGCAGTAGGTGGTACCCAGGTGGATGACTCTTTCCAAATTCCAGGTTCTTCCCTTTCAGATCCATTTTGTGCCACCTGGAGCGCCTCCCACATCAGCTCCATTTGTTCACCCCTCCTCCTTCCTCCTCCTCTTCACTTTCCTCTCCTTTGAGACAAGTTCTCATTTTTCACCTTAGACTGTCTCAGAACCCATTATTTAATCCAGGCTGGTTTAAAGGTCACAGCAATCCTCCTGCCTCAGCTTCCCAAGAGCAGGGGTTATAAGCATGAGCCACCACGCCCTGTTAAAGTCCTTTTCTTTCTGCACTCACCTTGTCTTCTGTTGAGTACTCTTCTCTCCACTGACTAATGGGCGCGTCTCTGTTCAACTTGAACAGTAAGGCTTTCAGGGCATGTTCCATAGCTTTCAATCAGACTGAGGTTTTGATAAACGACTATTAATTAGCTTTTGTTCCAATGTAGGAAAACAGATAAGTAAGCCTTCTATATTATGCATTTATCTCAGGGTTTGAGCGTGTTAGGATAAAACAAGTGTTCTAGGAAGAGGAGGGTGGGTTTAGATGAATGGGACTCTACGCTAACATGTGGATATTTGCCTGCCATCTCTTGTAGTAGTGATAACCAAACAAGCGCTTTGGGCTGTAACAGCTGCTACGGCATTGTCGCTGTGTGCCAGGCCTCTGCCCTCACAGGGCTTGAGGAATAGATTGTTATCATGTTCATGCTGTTGGTGCTTAGAGAAGCTGGGAAGCTTGCTGACACCACCAGGCAACCGACGGCAGAGGTGTGTGGTTTCACTGTACAGAACTCCAACTTAGAACTTGTGTCCTGAGCAGTTTCACGAAGTTCCTAGCTCCAAGAACCAGAATACCACACCCGACGAACTCTTTTCCTGTCTGCTTGACCAGGTAACACTGGCTCTTGTTTTTGGAGATATTAATTTTTATTTTTCTGATTTCTTCCTTTGTGCTTGGGATTGAATCCAGGTCCATTCACATGCTAAGCAAACAGTGTGCCACTGAGCTACACTGAGCCAGGAGGCTTTCTTGAGAGGCCTGTTCCAGCTCTTCTTTGTGTCTTGTCTGAACCATATGTAGTCCATCGCGCCCCCCCCCCCCAATCTCTTACACTCATAAATTCTGGGAAGAATCAGCTGGTCTAGCATGCAGCTGGATTCTTTGGCCCACGGCATGTTCACTTTGCAAAGCCGAGCCTGCTGCTCTGTGGTAGCCAGGAGCGTGTTTCGGGGTGTGCGTGGACCCCGTGGGAGCTGCCTGTCCGTTTTCATACTCTGGGTTAATCCTGTATCCTTCCTAGGTCAGGGGAAGCACACAGGGCCAGGGAAGGAGTCAGAATTGTGTGTTTTGTGAGTTCTGCACATGGAAGGAGTGAGTGAGTTTGTGTGTTTAGACTCTTGTTAGTAACTGTCATATCGACCCCTGTGCAGGACACCATCATTTTGCCTCTCTAGAGCCAGCCTCAGCAGCTATTTGTCCTTTGGTGCGATCCAGGAGGCTTACCCGTATGGATGGTATGGAGGGACTCCAGTGCTCTCTGGCTTCCTGCTTAGTTTGGTCAGCTGGGAGATCAAGAGAGGGTGGGGAGAAGAGAGGACCGTGAGGTCTCAGCGTTGACTCACTTGCCTTCCTCTCAGTGGAAGCAGTGAGGAGTCAGGCAGGGAACAGGCCCGCCTGTATCCAGGATGGAGGTTCACACACCATGAAGCATCTTAGCAGCATCCAGGAAACCAGCCATTTCCTCCTGGCTGTGGAACGGACATGCATGGTTCAGGTTCTTTTGTTTGTTTGTTTGTTTGTTTGTTTGTTTGTTTTTCGAGACAGGGGATCTCTGTGTAGCCTTGGCTGTCCTGGATTTGCTTTGTAGACCAGGCTGGTATCGAACTCACAGATATCCACCTGCCTCTGCCTCCCCAAGTGCTGGGACTACAGCATGCTCCACTGTGTGGGCAACATGGTTAGGTTTTAAAGCTCTCCAACTTTCTGTGTTACTTAACGGGTAGCATTTGAAATTTTGGTGTCTGAGACCAGTGAACAAACACATTTTAAGGCACTAACTTGTTCTTGCTGTTGTTTTAGTGTAAAAATTTGATGCAGGCAAAGAAGTCATGCTGATAACGTTGACAACCAGCTTCTGGGAGGGGCAGGGTTTTATACTGCTTTAACCTGTGCTGTCTTCTTTCGGAAGAAAGCCTTGGGCTGGCACGGCCTTGGGTAGACATGTTTTCTGTGTGAAATGCTCTGGTGGGCTCACAGGGGCCAGAGCAGGGTCTTGAGGAATAGAAGTGATTGAGGCATGGGTGACTCCAGGGAACGAGGAGAGGGATGCTTGAATATGGGATTGTTTTTCTTTTCTTTTCATATTATTTATTGACCTGCTATCCTGGGAAATGAAAAGTTAGTACTGCATACTGTTCTTCCAGCAACTTTCTCTCCCCTTAGTATGGCTCTATTTTTTTGTTGTTGTTAAATCAATATTTAATATTTCTTCTTTGGACGGTACGGATGTTATCATGAGCTGTGGATTACTAAAGTTTTCTTGGAATTATTTTGTTTGTTTTTTTTTAAGACGTTAACATTCCCTTTTCAGTGTGTGTGTGTGTGTGTGTGTGTGTGTGTGTGTGTGTGTGAGTTTCTGTAAACCTATCATGAATTATTTGGTAGACTCTAGAAGAGCTGTGATTTTCCCAGCAGTCCATTTCCACACGCTCAAGTCACTCAGCCAGCTTCTTCCCACGTGATGTAAACCCTGGAACACTGCTGCAGCTCTCAGTCCCTGATGGACAGCTGTCATTCCGAGGACTTCCTTCACCATCACATTCGCTTCGTTTCCTGCTGGAAGGCTTCTATCTTACATGCCGCATGTTCATGCCTATTCATTTATCTCTCTAGTGGTAGAATACATCTTCTAGTAATTACTTAAAAAGGAAAGGGAATGTATGGGTAAATTATATGAGATCATGTGTAAATTATTTTATTCTACCAATTTACTTGGTTCATAACCTGAATTTGAAACATGAAATTCTCAAATATTTTGTAAATTTTAAAATACCTAAAACAAATTTTTAAATTTAAAATTAATTGTTTCTGTGAAAAAAATATATAATGCCATTTCAATTCACAGAGCTTATTTCTCTCTGAAAGTTCCCATATTCTGATATTCATAAATATTCATAGTATTATGGCCTTTCCCCCTTCACTTTACTACTCATTTTGTGAGTATTTTTTTTATTTTTTGTTTTTTTAATTTTGTTTTTTATTTGTTTGGTGGATTGGTTTAGGCTATTAATGTTCCTGCAATCTTTGGAAACATTTCTTAATAATTTCTTCCCATCCAGGACTTTTAGCTCCCCCTGTTTTTAAATCCTTTCTATTTCTTGTTCCCTGGTGTTGGGGCTCCCTTCTCCCCAGCTACCAAGACCATGGGCCTGAAAGTCCATGGGCCTAAAAGTTTCCAGTGTACACTCAAGAACAAGTTCTCCCTAACCTATCTAACTTTGTCTTCTGCCCTTATATATGTTACCGTATCTTGTCAGGTCCAGGGGCTTCCTACATCCACAACAGTGCCAAAGCAGCTACTTACAGGCACTCCAGCCTAATCCTTGCAGACTGCATCAAGCTGCAGGTTCTTTCCTAGCCACAGATGATCTCAAGATCCTGAACAGCAAACAGAACAACCTGCTCTTGGGACTTGGGCAACCTTTCAGCCTTTTGCTCCCCAAATCAATGGCCCAGTGTCAGGCAGAAGAAGCCAATGATTTCTTCACCCCTTATCCATTTATTATCAACAAAAGGCTGGAATGTTAGGTCCCTATCTGCTGCTGGGCATGGCTGGCAAACCCCATTCTCTACCCTGAACTTTCCCTCCTCCACACCATGTATTCTGGACATTTTTGTGCTCTTGCTTCTCTCTCTCTCTCTCTTTCTCTCTCCTCCCCTTCCAAAGTTTTCTATTTTTAATTAAAGAAAAGTGGAGGAATGTTAGGCTAGGTTGCCTAGCAACTGCTGGTGTCATTACCTGCCACCCCCCAGGTGCAAGCCAGGTGTGCTCCAGATATGAAGGACCCCGTCACTGTTTCCTCTCTCTCTGACTTTCTCTTCTGGGTCCCACTCCTGGCCCTTCCTCCTTTCTCACTTCCATGCTCTCCCATTGTCTCTCTCCCACTCTGCTCCTAAACAAACCTCTTTGTATCAGACCTGTTCATATATTGTTACACAGTTGACGTCATCATGTCAAACTTTTTGATACCCCACTCATTTCCAGGAGCTCAGTTTCCATTTGAAATGCTGACAAGAACTTTTTTGGTAAATTTGAGTCAGGCTCTGTTGAACATTTCTCTCCTAGACCCTGGTCTGCTGAGCTAGGGCAGGATCCCGCTAGGCCAATGTGGAGAGACTTCCTCACCTTTCATACCCAATCAGATTATTCATCACCTCACTGTCACCAAACAGGAACTGTCCATGGTAACGCTCTCACTCTGCCTCTTGGTGTGCTTACTGTTCAGTGTCAGATTCGATCCCTACAGAGCCGACTGTTGTCAGGTGGTAGAACCTTTAGGAGGTGGGGCCTAGCAGGGAAATAGGTCATTGGGGGTGGGGGGGTGGGAGAGACCCTGTCCTCTTCTTTTTGCAGTTTACTCTGCCAGAGCAATCTGCCTTCCCATTCAGCATTCCTGCCGGAGGCTGAAAACATTAGGTCTGTTTACTTTTGGCAGGAGCGTCCAGAAATGTGACTCTACCAATCTTGCTTTCTTAAACTGTAGGCATTTAGTCATAGTAGTGGAAATCTGACCACAGTGCTTTTTAAAAACCTTTATGTTTGTACAAATTCAGAGATTTATCTCCTTGATTTTTTTCCTGTTTTTTATATTTAAATATAGGACAATAATATACTTTCTGGAAGTTCTGTATGTGCTTTGGTAACTTGTAAACCCTAGTGCAGGATGATCAGCTATGTTATTTCTCTTTCCTCCCTCCCTTCTTCCCCCTTCTCTCTCTCTCAGACATGGTTCTTCATGTAATAACCCTGGCTGTCCTGGACTCACTTTGTAGACCAGGCTGGCCTTGAACTCACAGAGATATGCCTGCCTCTGCCTCCTGAGTGCTGGGATTAAAGTTCTGTGCCAACATGCCCATCCCCCACTGTCTCTTAATGCAGCCTTGTTGATGCCAGTGGCTCTTTGGTGTGGGGTAGTTAATTTTTTTCTCCAAAGAGAAATACTCTAAACTATTGTCTGTTTGAGGCCAGCTGTGTGAGCTCTAGAGACAAGGGTGAGTGAAACTTTGGGATGCTCAGCTTTCAGTGTCTGGTTTCTCGCAATCAGTCTATTATGGATGTGGTGTCCTTTACTCTTCTTGTTGCTGGTATTCCCCAGATCATAGTCTGTTCTGTTGACTAGGGAGTGAATCCACGTGTCCTGCTGGTGTGTGAGTATATGTGGGTGGGCTGGAGCAGCAGAGTGGCTGTTTACAGGTTAATGTGTAGCCATTTTCCTAGTTTTCAGCATTGTTCAATTTCCCATTCTTTTGGAGGTACAAAATAATTGTTGACCATCTTCATGAATCTGAACAAATTATTTCCATTTTCCGCTCAATGATAATTTAGGATTAAATTTTATAGGTGTGTTAAATCAGAATTACTTGTCTGCTGTATGCTTACACCTTTCAATATTTTAACTCTCATATTTTTAAGGCAGCTTTTCACAACAGCAGAGTATTGGAAGGTGTTCAAGCCTTATGTTTGACTAGAGGTAAATAGAAATGTTTTAGAAAGAAAAAACTTACGATACTGTGTAATTAGCAATGGTTTCCACACAGACAATATGAACTTTAATTCACCTTGACATGCAAGATTCTCCCAAATAAAGGTCCATATTAATAAATGGTGATAAGAATATTGACTTACTGTGGAAATAGACAGGCTGTGTTTTCTTGACACTTACCAAAGGATGAAAAAGCAGTAGTATTTTGAGTAAGTCCAATGAGAGGAAAAGAATTCGTAATAAAGGATAAACTGCGTAAGTGAGAAAGTAGTCCCTCTACCTTATCCTATTAATTAAGGGTCCACCAGTAGCGGTCCATATTGATTTTAGCTGCTAATTACCCCAGAGACGTGCCCCTGAGTTACAGTTTTAAATCCAATTCTGCACAGTCTGAGGGCACTTTCTAAACTCTGAGTTGTAATTTAAACAGAAAAAAGTTACTGACCACTTTAAGCAGCCAAGAAGCTCACCGGATGTGAGCTGAGCCGAGGTCTTCTTTCTCACTCTTCCCTTCTCACAAAGGGCCCAGACTCACTGTGGACCAAGGACTCATGAGCCGGAGTATTTCAGACTAACTCAAGTGGAGTAAGCTCTCCCTAAAACTCAGAACCAATAAATGATGGGAGAAATCTCAGACACCGACGCTGAGGACGTGAGCAAAGGGTAGCTGCATAAGGAAAGCGCAGGAGTACAGATGGAGGGGTTGAATGAGTTCTCTTTTTCTGTGTGTATGCCTCAGATCCCTGCCTTCTCTGTAAAGATAATAGAAGAAAATGTGGGGTGGCGGCTTTTTGTAAAGCCAAAAACGCCTTTGGGATCTGCCTGGTCATGCCTGCCCTTTACATAAACTACATCTGCAGGGCCTAGGGTTTCTGAGGAACGCCTGTGCTCTTTCCTGCTGTCCTCGTCTTGGTAAGGGAAGTTCGTCTCTCCACACAGTTGATCTCAGAGGCTGACCAGGATGTGCTCTGAGCTTAGTTACCTTTTCCATAAAGTATTTTGTATCTCATTCATCTGCATTCTCTTGCCATATCCATTCGAGGCTGGCATTTCCTCTTAAACAGTCTCGTCAAACAACTGTTACTTTAAGCTTTTTTTGTTTGTTTGTTTGTTTTGGTTCTTTCTTGTGGTGTAGGTACACTGGCACCTCTAGCCAACCACCTTGCCCATATGTCACACTTCTGTGCACTTTCAGTATCTTGTTTCATGTGAGTATAACTGCAGTGCTTTCTATATGTGTCCATTTGGTTAATATGTGTGGAGACCCTCAGAGGAGAACCCTGCCTTTTCCATAATTACAAAAACCACGAGCATCCACTATATTATTTTTAAACAAAGAAGTGCAAAAAAAAAGTCTTTTCTGATTTTACTGTAAGTTTTGAAGGATCTTCTTGTCCTGTCACTGAGAAGCTGGCATCAAGCATCCATAAAAGTCCACAGTATTCCATGCTGACTCATTTAACAGTCTGTGAGGGACTCATTCACTGGGTTCCTTCATTTCTTTTTTCTTTTTATCAACTTGATACAAGCTAGAATCATATGGGAAGAAGAAATGTCACTTGAGGAATCGCCTCCATAATACTGGCCTGTAGGCAAGTCTGTGAGGCATTTTCTTGATTAGTGGTTGATGTAGGAGAGGCTATCCCCCTATTAAACAGAGCCACTCCCTGGGAAGTGGTCCTGTGTTTTTAAAAATTATTTATTTTTTTATTAATTACAGTTTATTCATTTTGTATCCCAGCTGTAGCCTCTCCCTCATCCCTTCCCAATCCCATTCTTCCTCCCTCATCTCCTCCCCCAGTCCACTGATAGGGGAGGTCCTCCTCCCCTTCCCTCTAACCCTAGCTTATCAGGTCTCCTTAAGACTGGCTGCATCATCTTCCTTTGTGGCCTGGTAAGGCTGCTCCCTACTCAGGGGGAGGTGATCAAAGAGCCAGCCACTGAGCTCATATCAAAGACAGTTCCAGTTTCCATTACTAGGGAACCCACTTGGACACTGAGCTGCCATGGGCTACATCTGGCCCAGGGGTTCTAGGTTATCTCCATGCATGGTTCTTAGTTGGAGATCAGTCTCAAAAAAGACCCTTGTTCCTAGAATTTTTGGTTCTGTTGCTTTCCTTGTGAAGCTCCTGCCTCCTCCAGGTCTTTTTATCTCTCCCTTCTTTCATAAGATTCCCTTTACTCTGCTCAAAGTTTGGCTATGAGTCTCAGCATCTGCTTTAATACCCTGCAGGGTAGAGAATTTCAGAGGCCCTCTGTAGTAGGCTCCTGTCTTGTTCCCTGTTTTCTCCCTCTTCTGATGTCCATCTCGTTTGTCTTTCTGAATGAAGATTGAGCATCTTACCCTGGGTCCTCCTTGCTTAGCTTCTTTAGGTGTAAAGATTTTAGTATGATTATCCTATATTATGTGTCTAGTATCCACTTATAAGTGAGCATATACCATGTGTGTCTTTCTGCTTCTGGGATATCTCACTCAGGATGATCTTTTCTAGATCTCACCATTTGTCTGCAAATTTAATGATTTCTTTGTTTTTAATTGCTGAGTAATATTCCATTGTGTAAATGTACCACAATTGCTGTATCCATTCCTCAGTTGAAGGACTTCTGGGTTGTTTCCACATTCTGGCTATTACAAATAAAGCTGCTACAAACATGGTTGAGCAAATGTCCTTGTATACTTGAGCATCTTTTGGATATATGTCTAGAAGTGCTATAGCTGGATCTTGAGGAAACACTATTCCTAATTGTCTGAGAAAGTGCCAGATTGATTTCCAAAGTGGTTGTACAAGTTTACAATCCCACCAGCAATGGAGGAGGGTTCTCCTTTCTCCACATCCTCTACAGCATGTGCTGTCACTTGAGTTTTTGATCTTAGCCATTCTGATGGGTGTAAGGTGAAATCTCAGGGATGTTTTGATTTGCATTTCCCTGAAAGCTAAGGATATTGAGCATTTCTTTAAGTGTTTCTCTGCCATTCAATATTCCTCTATTCAGAATTTTCTTTTTAGCCCTGTACCCCATTTTTTAATTGGGTTACTTGATTTGTTTCTGTTTAATTTCTTGAGTTCTTTATATATTCTGGATATCAGCCCTCTGTCAGATATAGGGTTGGTGAAGATCCTTCTCAATCTGTAGGCTGTTGTTTTGTCTTGATGATAGTGTCCTTTGCTTTACAGAAGCTTTTTAGTTTCATTTATTGATTGTTGATCTTAGAGCCTGTGCTGTTGGTGTTCTGTTCAGGAAGTTGTCTCCTGTGCCAATGAGTTCAAGGCTCTTCATTTTTTCTTCTAAAAGATTTAGTGTGTCTGGTTTTATGTTAAGGTCTTTATCCACTTGGACTTTAGTTTTGTACAGGGTGATAAATATGGATCTATTTGCATTTTTCTACACATCCAGTTAGACCAGCACCATTTGTTGAAGATGCTGTCTTTTCTCTATTGTATGGTTTTGGCTTCTTTGTCAAAAATCAAATATCCGTAGGTGTGTGGGTTTATTTCTGGGCCCTCTATTCGATTCCATTGATCCACCATTCTGTTTATATGCTAGTACCATGCAATTTTTATTACTATTGATCTGTAGTACAAATTGACATCAGGGATGGAGATACCTCCAGAGGATCTGTTGGAGTATAAGATTGTTTTAGCAATTCTGGGTTTTTTGTTTCTCCATATGAAGTTGAGAATTTTTCTTTCAAGGTCTGTAAAGAATTGTGTTGGTATTTTGATGGGAATTGCATTGACTCTGTAGATTGCTTTTGGCAGGATGGCTCTTTTCACTATGTTAATCCTACTGATCCATGAGCACGGGAGATCATTCCATATTCTGAGATCTTCTTCGATTTCTTTCTTCAGAGACTTGAAGTTCTTTTCAAACAGGTCTTTCACTTGCTTGGTTAGAGTCACCCAAGGTACTTTATGTTATTAGTGGCTATTTTGAAGGGTGTAATTCCCCTAATTTCTTTTTCAGCCCTTTTGTATTTTGTATTGGGGGGGGGAACTATTGATTTTTCTGAGTTAATTTTGTATCCAGCCACTTGGCTGAAGCTGTTTTTCAGATGAAGGAGTTCTCTGGTTGTATTTTTGGGGTCACTCATGTATACTATCATATTGTCTGCAAATAGTGATACTTTGACTTCTTCCTTTTCAATTTGTATCCCCTTGATCTCCTTTAGTTATCTTATTGCTCTAGCAAGGACTTCAAGTACTATGTTGAAGAGGTATGGAGAGAGTGGGCAGCCTTGCCTTGTCCCTGATTTCAATGGGATTGATTTAAGTTTCTCTCCATTTAGTTTAATGTTAGCTATAGGCTTGCTGTATATTGTCTTTATTATGTTTAGGTATGTGCCTTGCATCCCTGATCTTTTCAAGACTTTAAACATGAATGGGTGTTGGTTTTGTCAAATGCTTTTTCAGCATCTAAGAAGATGATCATGTGGTTTTTCTCCTTCAGTTTGTTTATATGGTGGATTACATTTGACGGATTTCTGTGTATTGAACCACCCCTGCATGCCTTGGTCATGGTAGATGAGATCTTTTATGTGTTCTTGGATTTGGTTTGCAAGAATTTTAGTGAGTATTTTTGCATCAATGTTCATAAGAGAGATAGGTATGAAGTTCTCTTTTTTTTCTCTTGTGTGGTTTAGGTATCAAGGTGACTGTGGCTTCATAGATGAGTTTGGTATTGATCCTTCTGTTTCTATTTTGTGGAATAGTTTGAGGAGAATTGGAGTTAGCTCTTCTTTGAAGGTCTGGTAGAATTCTGCCCTGAAACCAACTGGCCCTGGGCTTTTTTTGGAAGGGAGACTTTTGATGACTGCTTGTATTTCCTTGGGGGATACAGGACTATTTAATCTATTTACCTGATCTTGATTTAATTTTGGTAAATGGACTCTATCAAGAAAATTGTCCATTTCATTTAGATTTTCAGATTCTTTGACATATAGGCTTTTGTAGTAACACCTAATGATTGTTTGGCTTTCGTCAGTGTCTGTCATTATAACCCCTTTTTGTTTCTGATTTTGCTGATTTGGATAGTTTCTCTCTGCCTTTTAGTTTGGCTAAGGGTTTGTCTATCTTGTTGATTTTTCTCAAAGAACAAGCACTTCGTCTCATTGATTCTTTGTGTACTTTGTTTCTAATTCATCGATTTCAGCTCTGAGTTTGATGATTTCCAATCGTCTACTCCTCCTGAGTGTGTCTGCTTTTTTTTTTTTCCTAAAGCTTTTAGGTGTGCCATTAAGTTGCTTATATGAGCTGTCTCAAATTTCTTTCTCGAGGCAGTTAGTACTATGAACTTTCCTCTTAGCACTGCTTTCACAGTGTCCCATAACTTTGGGTAAGTTGTGCCTTCATTTTCATTGAATTTTAGGAAATCTCTAATTTCTTTTTTCATTTCTTCCCTGACCAAGCTGTCATTAAGTAGAGTTGTTTAGTTACCATGTATATGTAGGCTTTTTGTTATTTCTGTTGTTGCTGAGGTCTAGTTTTAGGGTGTGGTGATAGGATACAAGGGATTATTTAGATCTTCTTGTATCTGTTTAGGCTTGCTTTGTATCTAACTATATGGTCAATTTGGGAGAAGATCCTGTGGGGTACTGTGAAGAAGGCATACTTTTTTGAGTTCAGGTGAAAGGTTCTGTAAACATCTATTATGTCCGTTTGATTTAGGACCTCTGTCATTATTTCCCTATTTGGTTTCTGTCTTGATGATCTGTCCCTTGGTGAGAGTGGAGTGTTGAAGTCCCCACTGTTAAGGTGTGATTTGAGCTTTAATAATGTTTCATTTATGAATGCAGGTGCTCTTGTATTTGAGGCATAGATGTTCAGGATTGCAATGTCCTCATGGTAGATTTTTCCTTTGATGAGAATGAAGGCTCACTCTTCATCTTTTTTGATTAATTTTGGTTGAAAGTCTGTTTTATTAGATATTAGGATAGCTACTCCTGCTTGTTTCCTGGGTCTGTTTGCTTGAAAAAAAAAAAACAAAAACCTTTTTTGAGCCCTTTACTCTGAGGTAGTATCTGTTGTTGTTGCAAAGGTGTGTTTCTTGGATGCAGCAGAATGTTGGATTCTGTTCCTGCAACCATCCTGTTAGTGTATGTCTTTGTTTGGAGAGTTGAGTCAACAGATGTTGATAAATAATAGTGACCAATGAATGTTAGTTCCTTTTATTGTGGAATTGGTGGTGTTACTGTGTTTCTATGTTTGTTTTCTTTTATTTTTTTGTTGTGAAGTTATCTAAATCCTGTGTTTTCTTGGGTGTAGTTGATTTTGTTGAATTGGAGTTTTCCTTCTAGTATCTTTTGTAGGACTGGGTTGCAGTGTAGATATTGTTTAAGTTTGATTTTGCCATGGAATATTTTGTTTTCTCTGTCTATGTTGATTGATAGCTTTGCTGGGTATAGCAGTCTGGGTTGGCATCTGTGGTCTTGTAGAGTTTGCATGACAAGTGCCGAGGTTCTTCTGGCTTTCATAGTTTCTGTTGAGAAGTCTGGTGTGATTTTGATAGGTCTACCTTTATATGTTACTTGGCCTTTTCCCTTGCTGCTTTTAATATTTTTTTCTTTGTTCTTAGATTTAGTGTTTTGACTATTATGTGCCGTGAGAAGTTTCTTTTCTGGTCTAGTCCATTTGGTGTTCTGTAGGCGTCTTGTATGTTTATGGACATCTCTTTAAGCTTGGAAAGTTTTTTTTTCCTATGTATTTTTTGGACCTTAGAGCCTGGAATCTTCTTTTTCATCTATTCCTATTATTCTTAGATTTCGTCTTTTCATGGCATCCTTGATTTCTTAGATGTTTTGCATTTGGAACTTTTCTGATTTTACTTTTTCTTTAATGATGTTTCAATTTCTGCAATTGCATCTTCAGCCCCTGAGATTCTCTCTTCTATCTCTTGTATTCTGTTGGTGATGCTTACCTTTGTGGTTCCTGATCTTTTCTCTAAGTTCTCCATCTCCAGGGTTTCCTGTTTGTGTTTTCTTTATTGATTCTAATTCTGTTTTAATGTCTTGCACCATTTCCTTCATATGTTTGAACCTGTCTTTCCATGATGGCCTCTATTTTTTGGGGTGTTGTTGTTCTTCATTTCCTTCCTACATGCCTCAACGTGTGCCCCTGTTTGTTTTGCTGTATTTGCCTGTATTTCTTTGAGAGCTTTGTTCGTTTCCTCTTTATGTGTCTCTAATAACTGGATAAGCATAGATTTGAGATAATTATCCTGTGTTTCTGTTGAATTAGAAAATCCATTGCTTTTTGGGGTTGCTAGGGAAGCCATGATATCCTGATTTTTTGTTGGATGTGTTCTTACGCCGACCTCTAGCCATCTGCTTGTCTGCAACCTTTGCTGTTTGTTTCTGGAGTCTGTACTTCAGACTAGGTCCATTTGTCTCTGGTGTCTGGAGTGTTCTCCAGGGATATGGGAGAGGTCCACCAGTTTGAGAGTGGATGTTGGTGTTTCTGCTGTAGCTAAGGGAGGAAAGTTGCGGGTGCATGTGCGCAAGCACAGTTGTGTTTGTGGAAGTGTACCTTGAGGGAGAGGGTGCGAGAGCCTGTAGATGCCTAGAAGGGTGGAGCTTAAGCATAGGAGAGGGTGTTGGTGCTGTTCATGGGCACAGTGTGCACACACAGGCCCAGGCCCTGAATACCTCAGTGGCCTACAGGCCTGTTGTACTGTCCTGGTATTCAGATCTGTCTGGGATCCAGGAATTATTTGCCTGGACTTCACTGGTAGACCCACAGAACAGGGCCTTCAATGTTGAGAACGCTGTCCCAAAGATCCCTATGTTGCCCCCAGTGTGGGTGTGGGTGGGAGGGATCCTATGTCTGGCTGCTAGCATAGGGGGACCCTGGATCTGGGGCTCTGCATGCACTCACTTGAAGGCACACTCACTCTCTAGCAGGCCTAATATAAGGAAAGACAGATTGATAGGAGACAAACAAAAGGGTGCTTCTTAGCACGTGTGCGAACTGCATATGTGAGAGTAACTTAGAACAAGACTCTAGTAGACCTCAAAGTGCTGTCTCAGATTTCAGGCTTAAACATGGTCATTTTCTGAACAACTCAGTATCATTTATCTCTCAGAGACAGAGAGAAACCTTCACTAATAGAACCTTCCTCTGTGGAAGCAAACTTCGTTTTACAAAAGTGCAGCTTTTCAGGACTAGTACTGTGTGTGCTTTCTCAAAACAACATGGTAAAACATTCCCTATGTCCCAGAGGCATATTTGGGGAAGACGTATTCTAACTCCCTGCACTCATATTTCCTTTGAGAAAAATTGTTTCTTTCTATTTAGGGGAAGTTCTAGAATCTACAGAATTCATTTTCTCTTCACCTTTGGACACGTGTTCACTGATTTTCTTGATATGTGTATACCTTCATACATGATACTCAAAATTGTCTAAGTAATATTTGAAAAGCAATAATGAACAACAACCAAAAAAAAGCGTTCTTTGAGGAGAATCTCTTTAGATAACATTAGAGGCTGAGTTTTAAATTTTATCTGACCCTTCATTCCGAATGAAAGCAGAGGGAGCTGTAGCTGTAATCTGGTAACTGCACATTTGTGCACGTGTGTGTGTGTGTGTGTGTGTGTGTGTGTGTGTGTGTGTGTGTGTTGGGAGGAGGGTTAGTGGGGAGAGGACTTCACCGAAGAACTTCACAAATGCTGTGGGTGTTTGGGCTGTTTCCTGGCACTGTGTGTATTTGTTTAAGCATTTCCCTAGCTTTTCTGCATGCAGAAGTCAGCTTGGTAATGTATGCAGTCCTTGCCCGTGGCTTGCATATCATTCATGACAGTTTCTCTCCCCCTCTACCTGGGATTATGCAGATTTGAGCTTAAACCTCTTAATTCTTTTCTCCAAGTGAATAGCATGGTGGGGTTCATTTGTGTAACTGATAATGGATTTCAGTTCTCACCAGGGACATTTGGAGACTCAATGTCAAGATGGTGTGTGTGCCACACAAATGTCACCCTGTTCCAGCAGTGTGACCATATAAATAAAAGCGCACCTTAAAATGAAGGTGTGTGTGTGTGTGTGTGTGTGTGTGTGTGTGTGTGTGGTGGGGGGTAATTATTTTAAGGGAACCAAATTTATAATTTTTTTTCAGGCTGGAGATAAAGGACAATCTTACCTGTAAGGGGTACTTGTGCTGATCAAGAGAAGGCTGGTATGAAGGATTTAATTTATGTTGTCAGGTATTGAAGGGCATAAAACATTTCAACAAATAAAAGCATTATTTCAAAAATGACAAAAATGAAAGGCCAGGGCTGGGCACCACAAACTTGTGTCCTTCCTGCCTGTTGGTGTAAGTACCAGCTGTAAAGTTTAATAAACCTCATTTATCCCTGAGTAGCACTTCTTCAGTCTCGCTGGCTGCACTCTGCTGTTTGATACTTGAGGTATAGGGCTCTCAGTTTCTTGTTTAAAATAACTGAACTCTCTTGTCTGTAAAGGTAAACACAGTGTGGGGAGGAATGAATTTGGTAGCCGTGGGCTCTGCTTCTGCAGTCTGGAGAGGAAGGAAAAGCAGGCCCGAGGTAAAGGCTTGTGGGCAAGGTGCTTGTAAAGGGGCGCTATTTCCCTGAAGAGCATTGACCTTGAGGGAGGAAACTACTGATGTTCTCAGTCCCAGTGTTGGCTCCTGAAGCAAAGAAACCATCAAATTATTTCCTCCTCCCATTCCTGCAAGCAGAGGTTGGGAAGCTCATTTTTGAGCAGCTTCCCACTACCGCCCTGTCCTGCAACAGCAAGAGGAGCCTTCCGTTGGCCCCCAAAGCCCCGCCAACATCTCACACTCCCATCTCATACTCTCACAACATCCAGGCCCTTACCCTTGGGGGACTGACTCACAGCAACTGCTCCACCTCTGCACCACCCATCTGTCAAGTAAGAAGCCTTTCCTGGTCGATACCAAATCAATTTGCTCCGGCGGCCTAATTGAATGCCTCCCTCAGACAAATGGGTCATTGGGGGGAAGGCGTAAAACCTTGATATGCAGATCAGAATCGAACCCCAAAGAGCATATGCTCCTCCCGGGAAGTGGCATGTGTAACAGATGCAGGACTGGTTATTGCTTAGCCAAACAAACACAGATCAGCGTGTTTCTGTCTTTTCGTTTGAATACCATTCCACTGTAAGTTGAACTTGGTCCCTGCGCCATGGCACCTGACTTGGATGCAGTCGCCAGAGAACTAAAACTATAGAGCGGCTCCTGGTCTCTCTTTTGAAAATAGTATATAATTTCCACTTACCAAATGCCATTGATGTGGTATACATTTCTATGGATTTTTTTTTCTATTTTTTGGTGGTGGTGGTGCTGGGTCTCAATGAGCCCAGGCTGGCTTCAGATTTACTGTGTAGCTGATGATAACTGAATTTTTGGTTCGTCTGTTTTCACAGCTCTAGCGATGGGATTGCAGGTGTTTGGTACCACACCTGCTTTTATGCAGTGCTGGAGGCTGGCCGACCGGGCCCTGGTCTGCGTGCATGCCAGGCAAGCACTCTACCAAGTGGGACAAAAGCTTTTCCTAGGAGAGCTTATTTTTTTTTTTTTTTCAGTGTTCCTTTGGGAATTTGTAAAAAGAAACAGAGACTCTCAAGTCCAGTGATCAGTGCTGTGTTAGCTGTTCTTGAAAAAACTCGTTTAGGGTTGCTGAGATGTTTCAGTGGGTGAAGGCCTTTGCCATTAGGTTTGATGACAGGAGCTTGATTCTTAGAACCCACTATCGCTCTCTCACCTCCACAGCAGCCTGAGGTGCAAGCAAGGGCGACACACACACACACACACACACACACACACACACACACACGAACATGTACACACACACACCACTTTTAATTTTACTATAGCCCTGTCTCCAGTTTACAGAGGAAGAAAATCAGAGAGCTAGGGTATTTACTTTCTGGTCTGAACCAAATTCTGTCGTCTTAGGTCAATGTTTATATTCCCAAGGAGTTGATTTTTTTTCATTTATTTGTTTGTTTACACTTTCCAGCCTGATCCCAGCCCCTGCCCTCCTCTCTTCCCAGCTCCACCCTCACGTAGTTGAGCAAGCATCCTTATGGTGTGGTGAAACTTCTTTTGGGAATGTGCCCAGGAGTGGTTATAGCTGGGTCTTGAGGTACATCTATTCCCGAATTTCTAAAAAACCTCCAGATTGATTTCCACAGAGGTTGTACAAATTTGTACTCGCGCCAGCAATGGAGGAGGGTTCCCCTTTCTCCACATCCTTGCCAGCATGTGCTGCCACTTGAGTTTTTTATCTTAGCCATGCTGATGGGTGTAAAATGGGATCATTTTGATTTGCATTTCACTGACAACTAAGGACACTGAGCATTTCTTAGTGCTTCTTGGCCATTTACAGATTCCTATGCTGTTTAATAACACTTTCCAGTGGTATCTTAGGATCAGCTCCTTTTATCCGCTTTTCACCTTCTAAAGAAAATCAGAATATGCTAAATATACTTGTCCTAAAAACTAGTTTGAGCTAAGGGTCAAAAAGAGGGGAGCTAGGGAAGGCTTACTCTTCTCCCTCTTTTTGCCTGTAAGCAGGAGACACGTGGACAAAGGTGCTGCCCCCCCTCCCCCACACACACACCAGGAGGACACAGGCTAAGTGTGAAGACATCTCTGGATCTTCATCAGCCTGGAGGTGGCACCAAAGGAACCTTCATGACAGGCTCCTCCTCCCACAGCTCTCTGCTCCTAGAGGCTCATGCGCCCTCCTTCATCTCTAAGAATTTTCTCTTCTTTCAGTATGTTTTGTAAGTTGGGGTTCTAAGACCCTTCTTGAAAAGTACTGGTTCCATGAATGTCTCCTATGTATGTGTGAGGTATGCATGTCTCCCACGCATGTATGAGCTATACATGAGGTATACATGTCTCCCATACATGTGTGAGGTATGCATGTCTCCCATGCATGTATGAAGTATACATGTCTCCATGCATGTATGAAGTATGCATGTCTCCCATGCACATATGAGGCATACATGTCAATAAGCTTCTGCTTTTCATTTTCAATGACCTATCATGTGTTTCTGGAGTCCCTCACACCCTGACCTGAAGATGGGTAGAGTGAATTTATTTATTTTTCCTCCCTTACCATACTGCATAGGAGAATGCACGCAGCTTTCTGTGTAAGATTTCTCTCTGCTGTTATAATAAAGTGCCACAAATTTAGTGCCTTAAAAAAAAAAAAAAGCACAACACAATCACAGTTCTCTTTTCTGGAAGTTAGAAGCCCAAGAGGGCCAACCCTGAGCTGAAATCAGGGTGCCAGCAGGCTTGAGGCTTCGTCTGATGCTGTAGCTGAGAACGTGTTCTCCTTCCTGTTAGCTGCGACAAGCAACCTCACGGCCCCACCTTCCTCACCAAAGTCCTTCCGTCATCACTGAAGTGCCCCCACATCACATCGTCTGGCTTCTGCCTCTGTCAGACCTGCTTTTCTGACTCTGTCTCGCCTCTCTCTCTCCTTTGACTTGAGATTTTACATTTTCACTGTGTGTGTGTATGAGTGTGTATGTGTGAGTATAGTGGATGTGGGTGTGGTGTATGCACACGTGTGTGGATGTGCGTGTCTGTGTACCTGTGTGCAGGAGCTAGAAGATGCCACCAGGTGTCCTTCTCTGTCACTCTACCTTTTTCCCTTGAGATTGGGTCTCAGTGAAGCTGAAGCTCGCTGGTGGCCTTAGCCTTCCTCCTGCCTCTGCACCCCTCCACTCTGGAGTCACAGGTGCTCCATGACCACACCCAGCATTTACTTGGATCCTGGGAGTTTGTAGTCAGATCCTCATGCCCACGTAGCAAGTCCTGTTATCCACCGAGCAATCTCCTTAAAGTCGGTGATTCCACTGGACCCCTTCAGAAGTCCGGGGTCCTGTGTCAAGGTTAGATGATTAATGACCTCAAATCCCTTTTGCTGTGATGTCTAACAGTCACAGATTCTGGGGCTGAGGGCATGGGCATCTTTGGGAGGATGGTATTCCACGAGGAGAAGTCTTTCAGCAAGAGGTCCAGGTCTGCACTCGTGCTGCCTGTAACCTGACCCTCTGTTTTCCTCCTGTGCAGTCCGGGGACAGTACCCCCCAACCAAAATTCACACACACACACACACACACGAGAGGAAAGTTCGGTAGTCTACCATCACAGCATAATTATGTAATATTTCAGATCTTCGTCTTGCATGTTCTGTGGTCATTTATGAGCTTCTCGAGAGTAGATGCACTGTGCGGGCACTGGCTTGAATGTAATTAGCATGCAGCGAATGAAGGACCAGGGAAGAATGCGCCCAGGGAGGCTGGCATGACCAGAGGTGAGCCAGTAGCTGGAGAGCAGCTTCATCTTCTCTCCCTGCTCCCAGCGGAGGTCACTTGCAACCTAATCAAAGTCGCCTTGCTCAGTTCACTGACTTTTTGACTTTAGTCATGTGACTGTAACCAAAACTGGGTGTGGAGCTGGCTGAAACAGTGAGGTCTTTATGAGCTCAGGCAGCTGAGAAGTCGCAGACTCAGGTCAAGTGGCCAGTGGCTGGCTAGTGCTGTGCCCTTATCTCCGCCTTTCTCGCCTCTCTTCTGTTTCTGTTGTGTCTGCTTTCCTCCAGGGATATCTTTTCTTGTGGTCACAAGATCCACTGGCAGGTTCTAGCTTCTGCCTTGCAGGCTGGGAGGTGAGGCCTGACTCCAAGCAGCCACAGACCCTGAAGCACAAAGAACAGTTTCTTCAAGATGTGACAAAGCAGCTCTTGATATCTCACGGCTTTAGTCTGAGCCTTGGCCTCCTGGGTTACCCTGGAGCCAATCTCAGCAGCCAAAGGGAAGCAAGGTGCTGATCAATTTCACTCATTAACATTTATTTCTGGCTCATGTGTGTGCCTGATAAAATACAGGATGGCCGGAGAGTGGAGGTGGCATCAGGGAGTGGTTTATTCTCAGCGTCAAAGCGCAGCAATTACAGAAACATGTCAGCTGCTCTGGGTGCCAGTGAGGAAATGCTCTTCTGGGTGGTACAGGCTAGCAGAGTTGGAGTTACAGTGTTTCCCCGCATTATGAGCAGGGCCCTTTAAGCATCTTCATCACCTTTCTCATGCGTGGAGGATTTCCTGAGAGTTTCAAAGCGGCAATTTGCTCTTGCAGTTTTCAGTACTTCCCTGATTAATTTGCAAATATCTCTCAGACATTCACACCAGCTGCTCTTCTGAGCATGGGGGGTGAGGAGTGAGCAAAGCCCAAAGGTAACGGTTTTACCCCAGAACAGAGTACCTGAACTTGCAGCATCCTTAGTTGGGTTCGAGGATAAATCCTAGTCACGGTCCCAGTCTGACTGTAACTGGGCCAAAGCTAAGCCTGTGCCTGAGGAGCAGGAGCCGGTGCTGAGGACAGGGCAGATGCATTTGGAAAGGGCTGGAGGAAAGGTAAGCTCAGCAAGGAAGACTGGCACAACGCTTGCTTCTCAAATTCAAGTCAGAAGCGTAGGTGGGCTGAGAGCCTGGGCCACAATGACTTTGCAGCCTGAAATGCATTCCATGGAGGCCAAGGGGGAACTGCATCAAAAGCGGTTTGAAGCCAGGCAGTAGCACAGTTCATGACCTCTGTGTCGAGGCCCTGGAGAGGGACCTGGGATCGAACCTGTCAATTAAAATCCTATTTTCTCTTCCAGAAGTGGGCCCTCTGGGTCACCCAGAGAGCGTCTGCTGTTGATGAACTTCACATTTTTACTGCTTTCTCTCTAAATAGCCACCTCCCCAGGGTGGGAGGTGGGGATCCCCTGGTGCATAGGAAATTAACCTAAGTGGTGAGAATCTCCTTGAGGTCAGAGCGGGACGCCTCCCAAGCACAGGTCTTGGCTGGGGACAAAAACCAAGGTTAAACCAAGTTACTTAAGCTGTATCCACTGGAGTGGTGATTTACCCTTCTCTTTTTTATCTTGTAATATTTGCATTCTAGAAGATCAGAGGAATCCTCAGTGCACTGGAATGCATTCAGTGTTATAATCCTAGACGTTATCACGAAAAACCAGAATGGTCTACACTAATGATATTTTTGTTTGTTCCTGCATGTATGACTTAGCCACAGTGTTATTTACTGCCAGTCAGTATAATTAATACTAGTTATACTGCACTGGTTTGAGTTTTCCAGCTTTTTATTAGGTTTCTAGTATCTATAACTACCTGTAAGACAAAGAGGGATCTTTGAAGGGCCCAATAAATAGCACATTCATGCTGCCTTGAGCCCAGCAAGATAAGACTTAAAACAAGAGTAAAAATCCAGTGTTGTGGTCCATACCAGAATCCTAGCACTTGAGAGTCTGAGTCAGGGGGATTGTGAATTCAAAGCCAGCCTGAGCTACATAAAGAGACTCTGTCTAATAGAACTGAATAAGACGATAGTACAACACAGAAGGGTTCAAAGTGCTGCCTTCTGTTACTCAGAAGGGCCCCCTAAGAGGATGCATTTAGTCAGATTCTCTTCACAGTCATTGGCTGAGCTGGATGAAGGCCAGTTTTCTGCGGACTGAGGAGGAGAGTGGGGTGAGGTAAGTCTCTGCCTCCCTCGGAGAGAACAAAATTTGGAGAAGAAAACAGGGAAGGGCTGATCTGGGTGTGTTCTGCTTATCCCTCGCGGTGTGGCCCTCAGCTAAGTCACTCTTAGCGATCATGGTTGTGCCATTAAGCTTGCTTCTTCCACACAGAAGGCCTCAGGGGTAGACCCAGGTTCCTGTTAAATGTGAACAGCTCTGCCTGATGTGCTCTGCAGTTTAACCCTGCTCTCTCTGTCTCAACCATCCTACTAATCAAACAGTGCTTGAATTCAAAACAGCCACAGGACCCCTTTCTTCCCAGCTGTCCCCTCTTCCACTTGAGCCTCCTCAGTCACATGGACCTATCTTCTGGGTTAACACCTCTTGAGCTCCTCTTCTCGGCTTATTTAAAATTGGTTAGCTGTAATTAATCCTATATTTAATGCTCAGCAGGATTCAGCTTCGCGCGTGTCATTCCCTGTGCACCCAGCACCCTGTTTAATCCACAGGCGCAGGAAAAGGACTTATCCTCGTCTGTAGATGCAAAACTGTTTCTCAGAGGGAGGATGCTTCTTCCAGAGGGAAGGAGACAGTAGATAGGGAAAACAGGACCCACTCTCACATCCCTTCACCCCCAAAGCCTAGCTGAGGCAATCTGCTGGCCTCAAGTACCATTTCTTTGTAGCCTCAGCAGTATGCAAGGATAGGAATGAAACAGAAGTGTGACGCACCCACCACCAGCGGGGCACACGGTCTCCGGTGGGAGAGGAGCAGGGGCAAAAATGGCTGGGCTTTGAGCACTCTGGAAGGAAAGCAAGCAGGAAGAACAGGACCTCTCCTCCCTGTCCTTGTAGCTGCCTCTCCACCCTAGTCAACTGGGGAGAGAAGGAGCTGCCAGGCTTCTGGGCTAACTCTTCTTTGTCTCTGCGTAGTGGGACATGGACTTGGGAAAGGCTTGCTTGGCCTTATCGTGGGAGTCCTGAGTCTCCCAGGACATTTCCTTTACTCTTGCATCTTCTTGAGCCCTAGAGGATGCAGGAGTCGCGCCCCTGACAAGCCCCACCGATGAGGACTCTCACAGCTCTCTGGTCCATAAGTGGGGTGGTTTTTTTTTTTTTTGGCTGGGAGTAGAGGGGATAGACAAGGGCTGGTGGAATGTGTGTTTCTTGGTGAAACTGTGTCAACATACACCTGCTGCCAAGGTTACCAGGTTCTCTGCTCATCTTTTTCCTCCAGGGCAACACAATTCCTTCGTCTCTATCTTGGTGCACAATGCCGCAAGCCTTTCTCTTCTTCTGGCAGAGCTGCATGTTCCAGCCAGCTGTACCTACTCCCTAACTATTGACGGAAACGCCGAGATGTGGTGTGATTCAATTCCCCCAGGGCAAAACGCTTGAGAGAGTCATCAGGTCAACTGTGGCCTATGCCCAGACATGTTCTTTCTGTGCCAAGAGAAACTGGCAGTGGCTATTCTAGAGAGGTGGGGGTGCTGGTACATTAATCGTAACTAATTTTCTTTTTTTTTCCCGAATTCTATGGATAATATAAAAACAATAAACACCTTATATAGACGTGTAGATAAGCCTGAAGTCCCTAGTGTGAGAATGACTGACAGAGACTTGCAGGACCTGGCGGTCATTCATTGTCTCGTTGCACACTGGGGGCCTGGGTTTCAACAAGGAATCTTTGAGGGTGGGATGCGAAAGGAAGCTTTGTTAGCCACGTTTCCTAAATACTTAGGATTTCCCAGAGCACGCTGTCATATCTCTGGGTCTTTGATTCATTTATAATCTTTGGTAATTTGAATTGGACCTTTTCAATCCTCTCTAATCTCCTACTAATACTGAAAAGTAGAATACATTCAATAAGACAGTGAAAATCCATTTGCTCCATTTTCACCCCACCTAAGGAGACACCATGGTGAGGCCTGCAGGAAACTTAACTTGATTTTAAATTCTATCAATAAATGCGAAAACGAAAGGGGGAGCCGTGTTTGATTGATTTCTCTCACACTGTATCCACCTGCTCCATAGACAAAACTGAACACTCGGAAGAGTCTAGTCCATTGATTGCTTCCATGGTGGGGGAGGGGAGGAAGGAGTCCATCAGCCATTTCTTTAAAATTATATCTTTGAGATGTTTGTATTACAGAGTATTTGGTCCTTGAACTGATTCCCAAGCATGCACTCATTGGCACACTTCAATAGAAATAGGTAGCTCCTACATGACCTTGAGTTTGGTCATGTGGGCTACCTGACTGGGCAAATGTGAAAGGAGAAACGTATGGTGTATTTTCTGTGAGGGACCTGTCTTGTGGGTTGAAATGTGCAAGATGATTCTGTTAGAGCCTGCTGGGGACGGAAAAGTTCAGTGCTAAGTTTCCGTAGCACTGAAGAATAGTTTGACTCTTTATTAGTTTTCTCGGTGTAACTGAAATGTGGTCTTTGTTTGGTTTTGCTTTTGTTGAGGGAAATTGGGGAACACTTTACCTTTTTTTGTTTCTTTAAAATAAACATTTGTGTTTCATGGGTTTGACTGTTTTTCTGCATGTATGTCTGAACACTTGTCTGCTTTGCGCCCTCAGAGGCCAGAAGAGGATCCCTTGAAACCGGAGTTTCAGACAGTTGTGAGCTGCTGTGTGGGTGCTGGGCATGGAAGCCTGGCCTCCTGGGTGAGCAGCCAGTGCTGTTAACTGTCTAGCCGTATCTCCAGGCTCTTTCTTTATCTCTTCTACGAACAGTTCACATTTCTTGAGTGCTGCCTGTTGACCAGCCTTTGTGGTAGAGGCTATAGTTTTAGCACTTGCCAATTTCTGTGGCGTAAACACTCTCACCCTGGTATGCCAGCTCCAGCTTTTGAGGTAGTTTCATCCAACCAAGAAATTTGGTGGAAATATTGTTCATGAGTATGAGGCCGTTTCATGTAAAAAATCAAAGGGTGGAAATTATCCTCACTATGTATTTGTACTTACGTAATTTCAGTTTGCGTAATGTGAATTCAAGTCACTTAAGATAATGAAGGCCTGTGAGGGCACACCAGATGGGACTAAGATGGTATTCGGCTGGGGAAGTATCTCCAAGAGTAAGTAGAAACTGTCTGGATGGTGGGTGACCGGGGCACAGGCTTATCAGCAAGTGCTGCTCATTCAGATGCCCATGTGGGTGGCTGGAGCCTGTGACCCAGAATCAGGAACACGTTCATGGCCTTCTTCCGCTGGGAGGGCATCTCCTTGCCTGTTCACATGCCAGTGAAAACCTAGTCTGGCCTGAACCACGCATGTCATGAGTGGGGTGGTGCCATCATTTGAGCCACGAAGCCCGAGGAACGATCACGCAGTCCTTTGCAATTCCTCTATGGCTCCTGGACACCGTGGTCTTGTCCTCTTTGTAACTGCACACAGAGAAACAGATGGTCTTAGTCAGGAAACTGTCTCATTGATTTAGGCAAAAGGTTCTGTGGGAAAACACTACTGTTTATTAACATCCACACTTAATGTGCCCACGTTAGTATCAACCGTAACTCAGGTGTCTGCTAAAGGAAGTTGTTCCCTGGTCACCTCTGGGTCTAGCTCACTCTCGAACATTAGTCCAGCACTGCAGAGGCAAACAACCAGGAAACAAAAACAGCTTTTTGCCTCCCGTGGACGCCTCCTTCCCCAGTCACCAGAGATCTTACTGTCTGGAGTGCACTCTAAGAGAGACTCATAGGGGCTTATATTCCAAAGCGGCAGGAATTTGGTAACCTCAAATTCCCGTTTCCCTTAGCATTCTAGTCACAAGGATCCTCACGGCTGTTTCCTCCAGCTTGAACAATAGCTTTCCAAGACTTTCTTGAGTTTTCCACTTCTCTTCTTTACTGGCTCCAGATACTCCAGAAAGCTTTCCCATCTAATTGTCTGTTTTTCTCTGTTCACCACACTGGCAGTTTCAGACATCCCCTCCCTCTGCTGTGTGAAGAGCCAACAATGTGCTTTAGAAACTACGGACATCCACCTTCCTTATCCATGCGCTGCAAAGGACTAAGAAACAGTGCAGGGGCAGGAAATTCGCAACCCTGTGCCTGCCTCCAATCAGGACACCAATGCAAAAGACCCAATGCCAATCCTATTTGGGTCTGCATAACAATTTGACTTGATTTTTACTTTTCTCTCTCTGTGTGTATTGCATGTGCATGCATGTATATGTGTGCTTGTATGTATTCATGTGTGTGTGCATGCATGTGTGTGTGTGCATGTGTGTGTGTGTGTGTGCATGTGAGCATGCACAAAGAGGACAGGTGACACCTTAGTCTTTGAGGCAGGAGCCTCGGAAAGTTAACTGGTTTGCTAGACTGGTGGCAGTGTGCTGTAGGAATCCTCTGCCTCTGCCTCCCAGCTCTGGGATCGCAGTGCTGTGTCTGGCATTTGCAGGCGTGCAGGGACTCTGAACTCAGGTTCTCATATTTATGTGGCGAGCAGTTTACTGACTGGGTCATCATCCCAGCTTCACTTTTCCTTTTTCATTGCACAGATGAAGGTCTTGAGTTTTCTCGGTTCGGTTGCAGAGTCAGTAGTGATGTAACACGTAAAATCATTGCCCAGCATTGCTGTCTAATCACACAGCTCATTTAGACACTCAGGGGCCCCATCTCCTCAGTATCTGCTTCATAACTTGTGAACATTGATTTTGTTCCTTACATTGACCCCACTGGCATAGGATGGGCTCTGGAGACTAGAGACTCTAAAACCGACTGGCAGCATGCACCGTGCCCAAGTGGGAGCCTTTTGTGAATAGGCCTGAACCAAACTGGCTCTGCTCCTAGGTAGATCTCATGTCAATCCCCCAGACCGAGGGTCTGAGGATTGGTTACTGACCTCCAAACCCCAGCAACCCTCACCTGAGAACAGGGCGTGGACTAAGACTTCCGCTCACTGATGCAGGTGAGCACACGCAATCACGTAGCTTGTTCTGTGAGTGGACAGAGCTCCAGTCTCTCCTGTAACCCCCAAT
Organism: Rhombomys opimus; assembly: GCA_010120015.1. NCBI lineage: Eukaryota > Metazoa > Chordata > Mammalia > Rodentia > Muridae > Rhombomys > Rhombomys opimus. The sequence continues at coordinate 70,429 of REGO01000056.1, read as the reverse complement.
CCCCTGGGTCTGTCTGAGGCCGTAGGGCAGTGTACCAGCGTCAGGGAATTAGTGTGAAACCAAGAACCTACTGATAGGCTAGGGAGAAGTCCTCTCTTGGAGAGGACTTGAGTTTTATTCCCAGAGAGATCTGCTGCCTCTGGCTTTCTAGGGCACCAGTACACACACACACACACACACACACACACACACACACACACACACAATTAAAATTAAATCCCTTAAAAAAAAAAAGAAGCGGTTAACTCTCTTGATGGGCTCAGGATGTTTAGAGACCAGGCCGCCAAGAAATGGTTCATTATACTGTTACACTGTTTCCATGAACAATGTAACAGTACAACAGCAGGAAACAGTGGAACAGCAGGAACCATCCCAATCTGTCTGTTGGACACCTCCACTTCCACCAGCGGCGACTCATTGATTTGGCAAGGGAAACCTCGGTATTTATTAAGTCCATTGTCAAAGCCTCTGGTATAGTTCAAAAACAGTTAAAAATTTGTGGTAACTACTTCCAAATACATGATGGCTGCTCACCCTGGACCATGACTGTCCAATTATGACTAGCAGTTAAAGTCCAGTTGATTCTAACAGCCTGATAACATTATGTTGTAACAAAATAGCTTTGAGGAAAATGCTTGCCCCTAAATTTTAAGATTTTGAAGGTTCTTTCTAATGATAGGACACTCTTATTCTGCCCTACCCAAGAGTCTCTTAAAATACACAGAAAAGGCGGGTTCCCCGGCCCCATGTGGCACAGACTTGTAAACAGTAGAAGAGCACACTCCTGGAATCTAGCCAGAGAGGAGACAGTCTGGTTAAATAAGGATGTGTCTTGGGGTCATTGTGATGGATTAAACTTTAGGGCTGTCTAAATGGAGAGATACCGAATTTCTGGTATGTAAACTTTGTTTCCCTTAAAAAATAAACCGAAAGGAAGGCTAGGAAAATGCAGGGCAGAAAATTCCAGAAACATCTGTGTAGCTCTTTGTTTTACACTTCTCACCGATTTTCTGTGGCAAATGCTGTCTGTCCTGTAGACCAAACAAACCTTATGACACCTTAAAAGCCCATTGTTAAGTCTGGATTTTCTTCCTGGTGATTTTGTGTTTCAGACAATCTGACGTCTTGATTCATTAAGGTGGAAAAGCTAAATAAAAAGAATAGACAATTAACCTTCCTAACTAGCCGGCAAAGTAAAATATGCATGGAAATGACAGTTCTTAATTAGCTAAGGGCAGTGGGAAAACACACACGAGAGGCCTGTAGAGCCTACAAATATACCCGAATTACTATATTGCTAAGCCTAAGTGGCAAATTAATATCTCTAATAAAGATTGCCAACAACTCAGCGATCATTGATCCTAGAAAAACCAGCATTCAAATTCTGATGTACACTGTTGTGAAGGCAGATTTGAATGAACGGCTCCTGCCGCTCCTGCCAGGCTGCTTATGCTTGCCCTTCTTCTGTACTTCCTGGGTGCCACATCTTTGGATGGATCTCTCCTGGTGTGCACTGGACATTTTCCTGTTCTCTTATTCATATTTCCCTGGATGCTCTCCTCTGCCCTACAGTTAAAAAAAAAAAAAAGTTTATTATTTATACAGTGTTCTACCTGCATGCCACAAGAGGGCGCCAGATTTCACTATGGATGGTTATGACCCACCATGTGGTTGCTGGGAGTTAAACTCGGAACCTCTGGAAGAACAGCCAGTGTTCTTAACCTCCGAGCCATCTCTCCAGCCACGCACTACCGGAGATTTAGATTTGAATTGGAATCCATTCCTGGTCTTGGTGTGGGGTCAGAGGGATAGATCCAAGACAAGTGCTGCGAAGTTGGGAACCGTGGCGATCCAACACAGAACTCAGGGAGGAGGGTAGCTTTAAAACAACGGAGCATGAGACAGGGATGGAAGCACATCCCTCGCACCAGGCGCACCTTCTATCCCAAGACAGCCATCGCTAGCTGATCATGTTATCCGTGTCCTAGAACCTGGACACGGCTGTGGGCTTCTTTGCCGTAGTCGCTCTAGGCAGACGATACACATCGATGAGTTGATCCTTTGTGATCAAGCTGGTTAACTCAAAGAGCAGACAGATCTAGGCAGTCAGTAATCATGGGGCAGGCTGTATCTGGAAGCGCAGTAACAGCAGCCAGGCCAAGCCCACCAATGGAGCAGGTGCCTAGCCACTTACTGGACTGCGACACTTGCTATTTGGAGCATGACGAGCAAAAACAAGGCATGAAGCTGAGCTCCTCAGTTTAAGGTAATGGGTTGTGGGCAGATTATCAGGACAGAACCAGGCTATCAGTGAATACTGGCATTCAACAAGAAAGAAAAGTCATCTTATCAGGCCCGGCGAAGCCTGGGTGAGCTGCAAGTTCTCTGGAATCATGAGGCAGAGAGGGAAGAGAAGGAAAATGCTGTCTTTGTGCACCTGTCGTATGCTAAGGACAGGTTCTGCCTCCCTTCTGCCCAGAACGAGGTTCCTTCCTGGGCTGGATCCGGACCAGAGCTGTCACTTGTCACTTATTCTCTCACGACTTGTCCTTTTAAACCCCCAACTGGCTTGCAGAGTGTCCAGGCAAGATCCCCCCCTGCCTCTTGGTCCTCTCCTTGGGTGTTGCTGTAGGTACCTAGTTTGCATCTGTGAGGTGGTTAGTGTGCACTGGTACGTGGACAGCCGCTCCAGGAGATTTCTGGGGGCTGTGTCTCAAGGCCGATCTGACTGACGCTGCAGTCTGCTGTAGTCACTGGATAAGCTGACGACAATGGTAAGATGGTGACCCCGATATGTCCTAAGTGGGCAGGAAAAACCTGCCTATATCGGGGCTCTCCAGCCTGAGCAAGTAAGGGAGGAAGGCTCTGAGCCAGAAGCTGTGAACCTCTGCAGCCTCTGCAGGATGCACTTCAACAGTCCTAGGCTGTGGCTCCACACTCCCGCTCACCTGTCTGGAATGGCCGCAGCACTTATCTCCACCTGTGAGTTGAGTCCACCGAGGTGTGTGCAAAAGTACAGTCGTCCGAGACGTTACACTGAAACAAGGGTCTTTTGTTCTGCAAGATTAAGAGATGAGTGCTCTCCTAGGGGTGTTACATTAAACTTAGAGTTACAGAACGACCCGAGAGAAAAACGGTGTCCAACCAAAACCATGAACCTTAAACACACAGACTCACAATTTCCCGACGGGGGCAACTGTCCTGCAGACATTCGCATGGATCCTGACACATTTGACCTCTTTAAGTATTTAATTAATTCTATTCTGCCACTTAATTGTCTGGCGAAGATGATGAACTTCCCTGATTCTCTTTCTTCGCCTCTGTCTCGAAGGTTATGATTCTGCCATACAGCTTTAACAAGGAGTGTATACAATGTTCATAAAATACAGACCACGAAGTAGACACACAACCAAGTGTGCAGGGCATTGCTACGTTTTTGATTGGTGTTTGGAAAATAAGACACAGACCCAGTTTGATACGATCCATTCCTTTACGAAAGGAACCCCTGTTTATACGATACGACCTCACTGCGCTGCACTGCTGTGTCGCATCTCTGCTTTCCGGCTGCGTTGCAGTTTTAGAACCTTTGTGGCAAAAGGTACACAAAAACCGAACCATGTATTTACTGGAACTAGAGGGTTTTATTCTAACTTTCAAGACGTTGTTGCTGACCGTGCTGCAAACCTATGTCTGCGAACGTGCAAGTGTTCTAGAATGCAGTCCTTCAGAGGCACCCCCACCCTGCTGTGTTCTCAGGGCTGTAGTTCTGAGAATTTGTGTTAGCTTTCAGTCATCTTCCAGACAAAAGCAGTGTTACATATACACATATGTACACACACACACACACACACACACACACGCGCGCGCGCGCGCGCGCGCGCGCGCGCATCTTATATAACCATGATAAATCAGACTGAGCTAGTCTAAGGTAGTTCTAACCCAACAGCATCTTGTACAACTTGTTAAACTTTTTTTTTTTTTTTTTTTTTTTTTTGGTCCAGGAAGACTATAAATGAAAAGTGGGATCCTACTATGGTGTGTGTGTCTCTGTGTGTGTCTGTGAGGTCCTAGTCACTATGGAACTGTTTAATATTCTGCAAAAAATATTTTTACAAGCTTAATTCCAGTTACTGTAATTATGACAGTAAAATTTCACACCCTGCCACCTATTGAAATAGTAACCAAGCTCTTTTCTTGAGATATTATTCAAACAAATTATATCTGCATTTAAATGAATTTCCAGATCACTGAAATTAGCAATAGGAAAAAGCACATTAAATCATCCAGTGATTTTTTTTTTTCTGGAAAACTGATCTTCATATCACATTCCTGGAACTTTGTCTGGTGAGTTTTAAGTGTTTTGATTAAGTGTTATTCTGATTCTCGGTGGCCATCTCACCAAAGTCCATAGGAAGGTCTCGGTCACAGCTAGGTGTTGGAATTTCCCAGTGCTCAGTGCCTGTAGATGCTGGACAGCAAAATTTCCAGATGAACGTGTGGGTTTCTATATGTCTCTGTGTGTGCACACAGGCATTAGAGGGGGTCGGGTGGGTCTTGACAGGAGGAAGACAAAGAAGGAGGGCAGTTTGAGAAGGACGGTTTGTGTGATAATATCTGAGACTTGGCTGTTGTTTGCTTTCAATTTTTAATACCCTGACTGGCACAGAGAATGGACGCGTTGAAATAGGGAGTCACAGAGACAAGAGCTGGACATTGAAAAATGTGGATTATCTGATGACAATTTGAGTTATAATTTGTATACTATTCAGGAGGTTAAAAAAAAATCCAGAGGCCAACTGAAAAAATCATTAGCTTAAGGTTGTTTTTATTATTCTTACATGGATTTGAGATCTGAAGTAGAAAGGCAGAGCCTAGGCATTCTAATTTTAATATATATATATACATATATATATATATATATTATAATTCAGGTGCTGCTTTCCTCTTAGATAGATAGATAGGTAGGTGGATAAAATGAGCATCGGCATTCATGTGGAGCTCAGGAAATGAGACATTATCAGGCAGCAAACCCTTCTTTAATTCTTGTATTATTTAATTCAAACATTGTTAGTTTTCTTATTTATAAAATGAAATAAACAGAACAGCTGAATCAAACACTTCCCAAGTGTTAGGGTACAGCAGAAGTCAACAGTTTGCATGATTGATGACGTGTTCTTTATTAAAATTAAACAAGCTTAATGTTTGATAGAGTTGGGTAATATTTGAAGGAGTTGGTTCTATAGAACTGACATAAAAGAGTCCAAGGATTCCTCTTTCTGGAATGTTGTAGAACCACAAGGAACTTTTAGCTCACTTGATCCTTTCCACTTGATCAGTATTAATTAGTAATAATGGTTCCCCGGGTCTTATTTACACTGAGACCCAACTCTTCCCCTTCAGCACACCCTGAGGGTCCTGTGTTAAGGGCCAAGCAGAAGCAATGTGATGTCTTCACACACTTGGATGTACTCGTCATTGCTCCTTGTCTCTACCTTCCAGATGTCCCCACTCCCCATTTCTTGAGATCACTTACTTTCCAGAAATCTTGGCTCTGTCTTCTTGGTCTGTATATGGCTGACCCTCTTGAGTGGCAGGCTCAGGCAACGCCCTGCTTCACAGACACTCTTAGTGTCTAGGACAAAGCAAAGGCTAAAGGTGTATTTGCTAAATGGGTGAACACATCCCAGCAAATCCCATAGACTATTTATCTAGTATTATCCCATTTTGGAAAAACAGTGTTTTTCTTTTTTTCCTGTATTATTTCCCATCTTAGCCCTCATTAGAGGAAAAAACTTGTTTAGGAATGATTTAATTTCTCATAAAGTAATCCATCCTTTTGATCAAGGATTATTTTAGCTCTTCCTCTTCTTCCTCTTCCATAAAAAAAAAAAAATCACTTTTTTTTGCACTCATATACACTCCCCCACACTGACCCCCTTCTTTCACCTCTGGGAGAACACAGCATGGAGTTCGCCAAAGTGTCATGGTGACAACACTCAGGCTGCTGCCCTCATGTGGGAAGTCCTGAGAAAGGTAAAGATGTCTCCTCTGAGGGTTCCCTAGAAAAATTCCTCCCTCACTCCAGTTCCCCTCCTTCTCCACCAGGCACCTTCGTAGGCTCATCTCCCAGGACAAACTAATAAGATGGCAAGCCTTTAGAAACAGGCAAGGTCTCGGACATCATTGTTGGCTCAAGGGTGATGTTATGTAAAGAATCAAACCAAATCCAACAAGTTATTTCAGGGCAGATGAGTGCAATGGATTTAAGCTGATCCTGCCTGTAGACCAAGATTACTTTGCACTGATATGTACAAGATAACACAGAAAGTACTAATGAAGCCCTCATGGGTAAGGAAGGCTAGCAACTGGACAGGATATGGCCTCTGATGCTCTGGAATCTATTTGCCATGTAATCACCAGCCTCGCTTGTCAGTTAATTGAGACAGAAGTGTTACGCGGACAGAAGTAAATGAACCACCCAGCTAAATGCCCACTATCTGATGCACCCAATTCCCAAGCCCAAATATTTGTTGGCGGTGAAAGGCTGAGATCACAGGCTGGAGAGTGTGAGAAGAGACTATGAACGCTCTCTTCCCAGAGAGGCCAAACGTTTGATCAGACGTCTCTCCAAGCCACTGTACTGACTGCAGGGAATGAGATGTTAATTTATGCACGTCAGGTGCCTGGGTAGCTAGTTGTATGATCTGTCTAATTCTCAAACTGACATCACTGCCTCTTTGTAATGTAGGGGCCCCAGTCTTTGCAGATTCCACCTGCAGCGGTGACCCGTGGGGCCACAGATTAGATTTTATCTGCTAATTTCTTTTAAAAATTTTCTATATACCCCACTCTCTTTCCCCTTCTCCCTATGCAAAGCTACAACACCCTACTGGTTAGACTCCGAAGGAAAAATTTGCAGCCACACAGAACAACTGGTGACCAACTAAAAATACTTATTACCTGCGGGGAAACGACGTTGTGTTTGAAAACAAAACATGTTTATTTCATGTGGTGCTGAAGAGGCCATTTGGAGTCATGGGAAGTAGCACTCAGCTTTGTGGTACTGAAAGTTAATGTAGTTTACTTAAGAGTATTATTGTTATTATTATTATTATTATTATTACTCACAGAAAAAGCTACAGTGTCCTTTTCTTGGGGCTGGGTGGGACATGGGGATGGAAGACAAGGAGTGAAGGAGGAGGTAATGAAACCATAACCAGAAAACTGGAATTTACCCCCTAGCCACATGAATAATTGGAAGCTCTTAAATGGAAATTGGCCTGGCTAGAAATGACATAACATTTGTTGACATAAAGTGGGGTGTCCCCAGAGGCATAGAGAGGTTTCATTGTTCAGATCCTGGAGCCGTTACGAGCCTCGATTTTATAAACTACATTTTCTAGTGTCTTTGTGGCAGGTGTCCTGGCTGGCAAAGCTGCATCTATATAGTTCTGGGTGTACGCAGCACCCACAGAGAAGGATCTGCACTGTGCTGCAGATATGGTGTGCCAAAAGTGATTCTACTTGCTGTTTTGTGTTTTATAGGAACGCCTGCGGCAAATGGCCACACACCTGACCTTTGTGAGGTTTTCCACTAGATTTTCAAATTCATTTCCTCATCTCTGCAGTATTTCTTACTCTGAGGCCCTGGGACAATAGACTTCATGAGTTCAGGGAGGAGGATGAGAGGTGTTCTCAGTGTGGCTGAGAAGGGGGGGGGGTTGTCTTTCTGATGGATCTCCTATGATGATGGCACCTGTTTTTCAAGAGCATGGAAACCTGTTATAGCTCTGCCTGGTGGAGGATAATTTGTTGGTTTTTATTTTGTTCTGTTTGAGGCAGGGTTTCTCTGTGTGGCCCTGGCTGTCCTGGAACTCCCCTTGTAAACCAGGCTGGCCTCAGACTCACAGAGATCCACCTGCTTCTGCCTCCTGAGTGCTGGGATTAAAGGCATGCGCCACCACGCCTTTTACGTGGTTTCTGTGGTTGCTTTGTGGTGGATACCTCCGCCAGAATCATAGCTGGGAAAAGGAAACCACAACCAACGGCCACCCGCTAACAGGAACCATCTCTGCAGAGTGTTTACATCTGTATTGACTAATTTCTAAGTCTTTTGTAGGGTGTAGCTCAGTAGGAATCACCTTGGAGCACGAATAGACACCCTTACCTGTCTCGGCCACAGTGGTGGGTTGGGTTGACAGTGCAGCCTACTTGTATGGCTCATCCTGGCCACAGGCTGGGTCGGAGCCCAAGTGGTGAATTACTGCCTCTCAGGTCTGCCTGCTTCCCTTGGCCTCACTCTAAATTGTGTCCCGGTGGCTCTCCTGCACTCATCTTTCCTTCTAGTTGCTCAAGTCTCAGCTGTTGCTCTCTCCAGGCCATCCGTGGCTTAATCACACTTCAGATTCAGGAGAAGCACAGTTTGTGGCCTAAGCAGCCTTGTCTGTGGTGCTCTTGGGTAGCAGCAGGGGCTGACCAAGCATTTGTTACCCAAAGCTGTTAATGCCAGGTAGGAACTCACATTCACCCACCCACACACCTCCCCACTCCAGTACAAGACCACAAGGCTAAAACTGTTTCCCCATTGTTAGGAAACCATGAAGGCATCGACATTAAAATCCAGACACGTAGCCCTTTACTACTATGAAAGTAGCAAGGCTTACCAAGTAGTTAGTGGAATTGGCCTCATTGCAAGGTGCTCACTGCAGAGGCAAATGATCGTTAGGATCTGGGAAGTCCCTTCAGGCCCTAAAGCATCATCCATGGACTCTGGTGGAGGAAACACTGGGCTAATGTAAGAGAGAGAGCAAGAAAGCCTCAGGGGGTAAACAAGGTGGCCTCATGCCTTTCAGTCCTTTGAGGGAGTTTTCTTTCCTTACTCCCAGGGGCGTTTGTTCAAGGTATAGCGTTCCATCATGAGGCATCTAAATAAATTAGCGTTCAGGATGAATGATTGAGACCTACCCCTGGGTTCTTCCCGGAAAGAATTGTTTTGGATGGGGTCCAAATGCTTACTGTGTAGACCGGGCTGGCCTTTAAGGCACAAAGTCTGCATCACCGTTAGATGAAGAGCTTCAGGCAGTAAGTGCTGGCTGAAGGAGTGAGAGTCAGCTTTTCTTAGAGACTGGGCCATGGTCAGTCCCAAACACACACACACACACACACACACACACACACACACACACACACACGTGTGTGTGTGTGTGTGTGTGTGTGTGTGTGTGTATATCTATATATATGTATATATATGTATATGTATATATATGTATATATATATAGATACATATATCTATATATATGTATATCTATATATATAGATATATATAGATATACATATATCTATATATATGTATCTATATATATGTATAAATGTGTAAGATACACACATGTGTATGTGTCTATATATGTATATAAATATGTAAATATATATGTAGTACTAATTAGAATATGTAGATTATATACATGCATACATCTGCACCTATATAGCAACAATAATTATAGAAGAAGAGGTCATGAATTCAAGGGGAAGCGCGGAGGACGTGGCAGGAGTCAGAGAGAAGAAAGGAAAGAAAGGGAATGACAAAAATGTAAACGCAAGTGAACTTGTATATGAAATTCTCAAAAAATTTACAAAGAAAAGTCTAGAGACTGAGCATGTATGTAACAAGGCTTCACATTACAAATGCTCACCGTAACAGCTAACCTCCTGATGATGTGTTTAAAAGCGGCGGGGAAAATCTCACGTCTGGCGTAGTTTGTCATGGTTCCCATCAGAAGCTCATAAACCAATCACGGGGTTCGTGATTTCTTTTCTTCCAGCTTTTAAAGTACAAACAAAACATCTAGCATATCTCACTGTAGGCCAGGCCCCCTTCTGAGGACTTGCACGTCTATAACAGATTTGATCATGGCAAGGCGGAGAGATATCTCTAGCAGGAGGTATTGTTCCCATTCGTTGATGGTAGAAACTGAGGGAAAAACAATGATCCTTGAGGTCGCTCAGCTAAATAAAAGAAACAAGACTAAAATCCAGATTATCTGATCTAACACCCACTGGTTTCTCTGTAAAGCTGTCCCATTGTTCCCCCCTGTGTTTCTGGCAATCTTTGGTGTTTTCCCTTCTCAGGGTTCTTGGCAAACACAGCAGTAAAGCAACGTCTTTGCCTATCTCCTTTAGCCACGCCAATGTCTCTGCCTGTGCCCTTCAGCTCTGCTTTCACTCTTCTTCTCTCACTAAACTGTTTCTTTTATGTTTACATCTTCCTGTCTTAAAACTGTATTAATCTACAAATTCAATGTCCCGTGTGCCATATCTCTTAACAAATCAGGTGCCAGCCATATTGACTCACCTCTAGGGCTTATGCTCAGTAGCTTGAAAATGATCATCTTCAGAAGAAGATAAATCCAGTGCTGGTGTCACTGCAGTCTGCGGGAAAGGCCTGAGGCACCGTTGTGTCTAAGGCCCCGTCATGCTCCAACCAATGAGTGGGCTTCTGCCAATTTGCACTATTGATGGTGGCAGAGTCAGTATTGCAATGTTTCCCTATGAAATGGAAAATCTACTCTATTTTGTTTGGTTAAACGGCTTTGTTTTTGATCCTTGGCCTTTGTCTGGGGCACTGCCTTCTGGAAAGGGCCCTGTGGATCTCTGTACAGGCCCAGCAGCGGGCCAGGGACAGTGGTGCCACGCTCTGCATGCTTACACGGGCTGCAGAGGAAGCAGCTTAGAGGGGATCTCAGCCAGCTGGGTCCAGAACGAGGCAGGTTAACCCGCCATGTCTCTTTGCACAGAATTACGTATTAATCTGCAGAGTGCCCTTTCTGTTCTTGGATCAGATGCAAAGGCGCATTCAGTCAGCACACCTATCATGGTATTGCGGCCTCCCAGGGGTTTTTCTCCAGACGCACTGTCAACATCCAGCACAGGACTCTCCACGAAAACTTTCCGTTGACTGGATGAGCTAAAGAGTGAGCACAGGACCTGGAGGGATGTGTCAGTGCTGTAGAGCACTTGCTACCCTTGCAGAGGACCCAGGTTCGAATCCTAGCATCCAAATGACGGTTCACAACCATCCTAATTCCAGTTCCAGGAGTCTCAGTGCTCTCTTCTGACCTCCACAGACAGGAAGACACTCAAATGGGTCATATATGCATGTAGAAAAAAAAAAGTCACACATAAAACTAAACACATCTAAGTAAGTTTAAAACGGAACTTGTGTTAGTTACTTTTCTGTTACTGTGGCAAAACACTCATGACCAAGACAACTCATAAAAGAAAGCGTTTCATTAGGCTTACAGTTCCAGCAGGTTAGAATCCACGATTGCACAGCAAAGGTATCTGGTAAGACAGCTGAGAGCTCGCACCTTGATCGCCAAGTACAGTCAAGTTGACAACCAAGATGAGCCATCACAATGAACAAGAGAGAAGCTTGGGATACGTTTGTTCCAGGTGGGAAGACACAAGGCTGCTGAGATTTTCCAGAAGGCTGTTTTATACCAGGGCACAGAGATGCCTACCAAAAACACATAACCTCAGAGCGTGACAGGATAACCAGCTGTGTCCTGTTGTATCCAATAAAGAGCAACGGGAGCTTGTCCCACTCAGCCTCTTACGACTTGATGTGTGTGAAGAGCAGGAAGGAGAGGGGGAGACTGACACTTCTTTTAGTTCAGCCCTTTGGAGATTCAGTCTCCTTGAGGCAACTTGTGTGTGCAGAGCCGCCCACTACTAACATCAAGACTGTTACTTCTGTGTTACTTCTGACACATTTAGAATCCTCAAATCTCTGTAACTGTTTTGGGAAGGAGAGAGTGGACAGCGGTAACTTCTCGTTTCCTTCGCAGTTACCTGATGATCGCTTGGAGTACATATTTATAAAGGTGTGTGTGTGTGTGTCACACACTCCTGATCATGCACACATATATGTGTAGTTATAGAGATCAAACCCAGGTCTTGGTGCATGCCAGCCAACTGCTATCCTACTGAACTAGGAAAAGTTGGAATAAATACAGCTGTAATTACTACCACAAATAAAAGGTTTGCCTTTTTTTTTTTTTTTTTTTTTTTTACATTCCTGGAATGCTATGGAGACTGTCTCTATGTTTAAATTAAGAACCTGACCACCACCTTCCTTGCTTTGTTACAAGCTCTGGAGTGGCAGCCTTGCTGGGTCATGAGGAATGTGGGCCACATTCTCATGACCCAGGCACCTGTGATGGGTTGGGAGGTAGCCCGTGAAAGGTCAGATGGATAAGATTCACAATACGAGCCAGTCAGTGAAGCGCTGGCAGTTCGTATTTGCTGGCCTGGCCAGCGGGATGATTTTGGTGAAAATAATACACGGGGATTGTTTCCGATGAATTTGGCTTCTAACCTGTGTTTAGTGGAGCAGTCCCACTGCCAATCGAGTATCGGTTTCTGGACCTAGGATCTCGGGCTCATTTTTCTCTCCCTTTAGCACTATCATTTCCAGAGGGCAATGCACGTTAGAATCCTGTTCCTGGAGTCACTTTGTCAGGAGAGAGAGATATAGTAAGAGGCTGTTGGGAACAAACAAAGACATCCTTGACAGGAACGATTTATCTTGCTACCTGCAACATGCCCTTTGGTTTGATAGCTTCACGGGCTGGCTGGGATTATTTATCTTGAGCTCATACTGATATATGGATGTGTGCTCCTGGCAGGCTTCCTTCCTTTCTTCCTTCCCTGCCTGGCCAGTCTCCGCTCACTCTTCCATATCAGAGGGCTGTCAGCCAGCATTGTCCAGGGGAATTAGAGGGGAGGGGAAGTGCCTGGAAATATCTGAGGAGAAATGATCTTCCTGGCGGGCAGAACTTTATCAGTTTCTTTTTCTGCTGTCTGCGAAGCCTTAGGAAGCTGAGGCTCCTAGGAGAGGCTGTGGCGTGTACAGGGAACAGCTGTGTTGTGGCTCTCTTCATGGCTGGTCCGCTTCAAGCTGACCAGGGCTCACCTTACGTGTTCTCAGAGAAAGGCTTGCTTTGTTTCCTTCTGCTGCTGGGCTATGTCTGTAGGTGATACTAACTCATGACAGATACAGAGGGCATGGGCAGCAGCCCTCTTACCCTTGTACCTAAGATAATGCTACTACCTCTGTCTGCTCCTTGTCCCTGATGTCCCCTGGCCAGCTCCTGCTGATTATTTACATACTTAGCTCAGGCATGACCTTTCTTCAATGCTCCATGCCTGGTTTTACATCCTACACTGGGCAGATCTTTTTCAGGGACTTGGAAGGCTGGAGAAAAGACTTTTGTTCACAGAGCTTCTGTGCCCCTTTCGGTATCTTTTTCCAGATTCATCTTGACCAAATTTTCCACTACTGCTTGTGCGAATGCTATTTCAAGATATCTGTTACTGGAGCATACGTGAAACCATCTAGGATGTTTTTATTGGGTCTTAGGTACCGCCATGACTGCTATGCATCACTGCCCGCCTTCCTAGTTGAAGAAAAGAGTAAATCTCAGAGATTGCTTACTGAGTGAAGCTACAATTTCTCCCGTTTAATTTCATGGACCCCTGAATGCTATCCAACAGCTCCACGGGGGTGTGAGAACCTCTCATTAGAGACAGTTGCTTTACAGGAGAGATAGATCAGTCGATGCTTGCCACACAAGCATCAGGACCCAAGTTTGAACCCAAGCACCTTGTAAAATACTGGGCATTGTGGCCTGTGCTTGCAATACCAGTGCTGGGAATGTAGAGACAGGGGCATTCCTGGGGCTTCTTGGCTAAGGAGTCCGAGGTCCCAGAGACAGGGCTAATGGCTGTCCTGAGAAACGACACACACATACGTGCACACATACATACACATACACACATATACATACTTATGCACACACGATGCTTCTCTTAAATGTGAGTGCAGATGTTGTTAAATCAGTGGTGGTGATGAGAGACTGGAGCGTGAGAGGGCAACGGTACAGATGGAGCCTGCTCCTTCCCTGTGATAAGGCTGTTGCTGTATCGTGGTCCCGGGGACAGAGACATTTATGGCTAAGAAATGAGGCGTTTGCCCTTTGCTATAGTCGCATCCTATATCCTTGTTGTACTAGAATACAAACGCCATGAGAACATGAATTTTGGAAAATTTGTTGAAAGTAAACCTGCACAGAACATATATCCTACGTGTACAGCTTGATGAATTTTCATGAATGAATACACTGGCCATTACCATCATCCAAGAAGCCTCCCCTAAGTCCTCTTCCTGCCACCCCATGGGCCCTGGGAAACCATTGTCCTCCTGTCTAACAACCTGGCCATGAACTGCCTTGTTTTTATTTATGGGAATAGAGTGATGCGATGAATCTTCTTTTGTGCCTGGCTTCTTCTTATCAATGTTCATCATTCTAGGTGGTGTGGCTTGTTCATTTTGGTGTGGCGTTTTGTTGCAGGCATATACAATACTTTATCCTTTCTACTGCTGATTCGAATTTGGGTTGTCCGAGTTGGAGGCCATCACGGGTGGTAACTATTGTGAATATTCTATCATACGCCTGTGTCTTGAAGCAGGTCTGGTGCAAGCGTGCTTGGCTGTGGAACTGCGGTGTTCAAGGTCAGTAGATGTTGCCACATCTCCAAGGTGAGGTGCTGATTTAGGCTCCTCACCCTAGCAGCACAGAGCGGTCCGTCCTTTTCACCCTTTTGTAGTTGTGTAGTGGCAAGCCCTTGTGGTTTTAATTTTCATGGTGACTGAAGAAGTCAAGCAGCTTTTGCTTGGCTACTGGGCTCGTTGATACACTTTTGTGAAGCACCCGCCCAAACCTCTTCTGCATACTAATGGTTGTTTTAAGCCATTTTGGTCAAATTATTTAGTTCTTTTCACTTTCCTTGTTTACTACATTAGAGATGTAACACCAACCCATAGTGACATCGTGATGACTAACAGAGATATGCATATGAACTATTTTCCCTAGTACTTAGTGCTTAGTTAAGTGCTCCGTCATCGTGGTACTTATTTTTGCTTAGTCCTTAGCACAGTGCTCACTGTGGAAGCTCTGTCTTTGCTATGTAACCGCATTTTACAAATAAAGAGCAGAGCGCGTTGTAATGAAGTTCTCCTTACACTGGTGGGCTGCGCTGAGGTGAAAAGTTCTGTTGCTTGTGACTGGAATGAAGATCTCTTGATTCTCTTGCATTTTCACACCTACAGCCTTTTATATCCCTTGAATGCATTTCCTATTCGAATCAGGTAAGTTAAACTTCAAGAACAATGGCTGGAGAGGAAGCAGAAGCCAAGCCGGACTTGGAACCAAGCTGAGTTGTGAGCCAAGCATATGAAGGATGGGCGTGAGAAGAAAGCCTTTAGAAGGATAAGATTTAGTCAGAGAGCTGTGATGTCCATGATTTCATGTAAAAACTAGGATGTGAGTTTAATGTTGAGGAAAAAAAATACCAGACAAGAAAGGTAGGAGTAAAAATGGAATGTTCTAGTCATGCCTGGGTCTAGCCTCTCAGGCTCCCAGCAGTTTTGAGAAGAGATATTTCAACCCAGAGTCTTTCATGGTGGAGACACACAGCTTGCTGTCTCTTGGAGGTTTGCTGTGTCTTTAAGACAGAAAACCCTTGGCCACTTTATGCTGTATTTATGTAGTTTAAGTTAACTTGAGTGATCCTGGGGGATGAGAAGGGGTTTGGCGAGTGTGATTTACAGTTATTACTACCCATTGAGATGGCCTGGGGTGAGCTGGGGAGTAGAAGAAACGCAGAGTTGTCTAAGTGAGGGCTTTTTCCTCACGGTTGACTTTTAAAACGGTTTTACTGAGGTACAGCTGATGAAAGACAAAATGTATGTTATGCGTTGCAGTTTGTTGAGATTTGATATCTGCAAATTCTTGTGATGACATTAAGTTGTACAGGAGACAAACATTCTCATACTTCTATGGAAGAAAAACCTTCTTAGCCAAGAAGACATTTACCTGTGCAGCCACCGTTTTCCTGCACCGTCTCCACGTCCGGTAGCACAGATTCAGGCGAAGAAGAGCCATCAAGGGATGACATCTTAGCTCCTGGGACTCAAGGTGTTTCTCTGCAGTGTCACTTATTCCCTGTGGAAGCCACCGACAGCAGCAGCGCTTTCGGAGAAGTGGCTTGTAACTCATGAGAAGCAGTCTCCCAGGGAGTCAAATACAGCTTAGTCTGAAGCCTTACTTTAGGGAGGACAGTACTCTTGGAAGCCTTCTGGAGATTCAAAGTAAGCTTTCCCTTACCGCTTATGGCATCTATTTCTCTGGCTTGCTTGAAGGAAAAGAAGCCTTTGTGATAAGTGAATGGGCACACTTGTGTTTTTTCTTTCTGTTACTTTGCTTTTCTACATCACCTCTTTTTTTCACCTTTCTTTTTTCTATCTATCTATCTATCTATCTATCTATCTATCTATCTATCTATCCATCTATCTATCTATCATAGTTTATTCACTTTGTAGCCCAACTGTAGCCTCCTCCCTCGTCCCCCTCCCAACCCCATCCCTCTCCCTCTTCTTCACCCATACCCCTCCCCCAGTCCACTGATAGGGGAAGTCCTCCTCCCTTCCATCTGACGCTAGCCTATCAGGTCTCATTAGGAGTGGCTGCATTGTCCTCCTCTGTGGCCTGGTAAGGTTGTTCCCCCCTCAGGGGGAGGTGATTAAAGAGCCAGCCACTGAGTTCATGTCAGAGACAGCCCCTGTTCCCATTACTAGGGAAACCCACTTAGAGACTGAGCTGTCATGGGCTACACATGTGCAGCGGTTCTAGGTTGTCTCCATGCATGGTCCTTGGTTGGAACATCAGTCTCAGAAAAGACCCCTGTGCCCAGATTTTTTTTAATTTTTATTTTTTGCTCACCTTGTGGAGCTCCTGTCCCCTCCAGGTCTTTCTGTCTCCCCCTTCTTTCATAAGATCCCCTGCACTCTGCCCAAAGTTTGGCTATGAGTCTCAGCTTCTGCTTTGATTCTCTGCTGGGTAGAGTCTTTCAGAGTCCCTCTGTGGTAAGCTCCTGTTCTGTTGCCTGTTTTCTCCCTCTTCTGATGTCTATCCCGTTTGCCTTTCTGAACGAGGATTGAGCATCTTACACAGGGTCCTCCTTCTTGCTTAGCTTCTTTAGGTGTACAGATTTTAGTATGATTATCCTATAATATATGTCTAATATCCACTTATAAGTGAGTACATACCATGTGTGTCTTTCTGCTTCTGGGATACCTCACTCAGGATGATCTTTTCTGGTTCCTACTATTTGCATGCAAATTTCATGATTTCTTTGTTTTTAATTGCTGTGTATTATTCCATTGTGTAAATGTACCACAATTTCTGTCTCCATTCCTCAGTTGAGGGATATCTGGGTTGTTTCCACATTCTGGCTATTACAAATAAAGCTGCTACAAACATGGTTGAGCAAATCTCCTTGTTGTATACTTGAGCATATTTTGGATATATTCCTAGGAGTGGTATAGCTGGATCTTGAGGTAGCACTATTCCTAATTGTCTGAGAAAGTTCCAGATTGATTTCCAAAGTGGTTGTACAAGTTTACATTCCCACCAGCAATGGAGGAGGGTTCTCCTTTCTCCACATCCTCTCCAGCATGTGTTGTCACTTGAGTTTTTGATCTTAGCCATTCTGATGGGTGTAAGGTGAAATCTCAGGGTTGTTTTGATTTGCATT
>REGO01000056.1:25257-45308 GCA_010120015.1 Rhombomys opimus | reverse complement strand
CCCTCCACACAGCCCAGCCAACCCTTGGAGTGGAGAGCACAAAGCTGGATTTCACTGAGAGTAGGAAGTTTGGTTTATGGTGGATCTTTCCATGCAGACACTTGGGTAGGACTGAGTAAAGATGGCTATAGAATAATTCAGGCTTTGTGAGGTTTTGAACAGTGTTTCTTCTTTAATGTTATTTTATTTTTAATTGTGTGTGTGTGTGTGTGTGTGTGTGTGTGTGTGTGTGTGTGATGTGCACTTGAGTGCAGGTGCCTTTGGAGGCCAGAAGAGGGCATCAGATCCCCTGGAGCTGGTGTTCCAGACACTTCTGAGCTGCTGAACTTGAGCCCTCTGGAAGAACAGTATGGCCTTTAAATCACAGTATTTGCTCTTAGCTTCTGAACAATCTTCCCAGCCCTTCAGCATTAATTCTCAGTGAAGCAGTTGTTTTGTTTTCACGTGTGTGTGTGTTCATACATGTGGATGTGTGAGGGTATGTACATGTACGTGTGCCTGTGAAGGATATAGGTCAGTCTTGGTATGTTCTTTAGGTGTCCTCCTCCTTGTTTTTTTGAGGTGGGGTCTCTCATAGGTTTGGATCTTAATAATTAGGATCCACCCATGTTTCCAATTCCCCAGATAAAAAGCATGTGTGACCACACTTGACTTTTAAAATGTGGCTTCTGGGGATTGAACTCGGGTCCTGCTGCTTATGTGACAAGCACTTGACCAACTAAGCCATTTGCTCACCCCCGCCTTTAACTTCTGTAAAAGACGATGAAGTGACTTGCCTCAGCAGTGTTTTCCTAATGAGGACAAGGAATGTAATAATAAGTGGTGCTAGCGTAGACCACCTCCCTCGGCCATTCTGCAGCCTGAAATGAAGGATAGATTGTTCTTATCAGGGAATATAGCCATTCCAGGTCTCTGCTGGTCCTTGAGGGATCAGAGGTACATGGATGTGTTTGAAGTGTCATTTCTGCTTCTAAAGGTTGAAGTTTTCTCACTTTGTGTGTGTGGTAGTCATTTATTAGGTCCTTAATTAAAATAGAGACTGAATGGTGGCACGTAAAACTCTGGAAGCTCCCCGCCCCACTTCTGAATACTGTGGCAAAAACCAGGAAGAGAAAGATTGTGATTAGAGTCTGTGATCTGATCTCTAGCCAGAAGCTACGAGGGTAGCTGTTAAAGCCAGGGGTTACATACCGTGCTGAATATGAAGAGCCACAGACAGTAGCCCTGTCCAGTTTTATTTGTTTCCTGCCTTAGATATTTTTAGTGTCATATCGTTAAGGAAACGGGGAAGTTGGCAAAGATTTAAATATCGAATTCTTCTAGAAAAGCTCACGTTACCCTCCAGAGGCCAGTGTCACATACAGGCGGCCCTGTATCGCGTCCACCTGCCTTGTGTGTTCTGTGATCTTGATGCTGCTGGTGCTCTGAATGCTCTTGTCTTGACGCTGTTGTCTGTGAAGAAAGCAGCAGAGAGGAAACCTACCACAGAGGAAGAGCAGCCTGCTGCACAAAGTGTTAGGGCCACCTCTCTCTCTAAAGAGCAACAGAGACAGTCTGTTTGGATAAAAGCCCGATCAAAGATGCCCTGAGAAACAAGGGATTTCCCTGAGCACTTTTGATCTTAGATCCTGTCCCAGGTTCAGGTTTTCTCTTTTGGAATCAGAGTGCGAGCTGATGGAACAGGAGGGGCTCTGGGTGAAAGCGGGTGCCAGCTTGCCAAGGTGAGACGTTCCTGTGCTGATGATTGAGGCTTTTCTCCCTCCGAAGATACAGTATCAGTCGTTAGCTGTTACACAGTGATCTGGTTCTGGTCAAAGCACCCCTTCAGGACTGACACACAGCCCTATAGCATTTTGGTGGCAGCTATCAGAAGTTTGGTGGCACATGGGGGAACTTGTATCAGGGTCTTTAGGGAGATCTGCAGCTCGATCAATAAGCAAATAAATAAACACGGTATCACACATCTGTGAAGAGGACACGGCTTCTGGATACATAACAAACAGCTACCTGTCCATGCAGGAGCTTCTCCCTTGGAAAAAAATGAAATAAATCTTCCCTTGAGAATTCACTTATGCTTCTGGTTAATTTGGATTTTTTAAAAAATGTGTCAGGCTGCACACATATTACAAAAACAGTTGTCCAGAGCTCTTTCCCCCTTTCTCGGACTGGAAGCAAGAGATATTCTGGTGAGGCCTGTGCCTTCCGTAGGGGTCACATGCAGCTGTGCCTCACTGTTCCTGGCCAGACCCATTCCTTCCCATAGCAGGAGTGTCAGTCCAAGTACCTGTAAACCTTGCAGACTCCTTGGGTGGGATCACGTCCTTTGAAACTGGAAGGACTTCCATTTCTATGCTGATATTATTTGGGCAGTGCGGTTGATGGATATAGAGGGGTAAGAGAAAGCAAACAAAGAACAGAGAAAGGTATAGCATTGAATCAGAGATGACCAAGGCCCTGGGCCAGCGTTCTTCCTTTAGTACACAGCCCACATGGAGGCAGCTATTGGATCGCGTCAGAGAATAGTGTTATACTTTGATGTGTTCTTAGGTAACCTTACCCTGGGCTGAGTTATCTGAGAACTGTATTGGAGAAGGAGCTGAGGAAACACCACATGAGGAGGACACTACAGGTGACCTAATGCCACCACTGTAAATGCCAGCATTTCCTGTCTGTTTGGTGTACTATGCCAGGAACTGTGCTAAGTGGATTATGGGCTTTTCTCAGTTAACGTTATAGCAACCCCGTGAATGGGCTGTGGTGCCTGGCTGAGATGGTTGTTACTGGTTTTTTATTTGCAGATGAAGAAACTAACGTTTAGAAACCTTCAATAATGAAGCCAGTGACATGCAAACACAAGTGCGGCAGAGCTCAGGTTTGAAGAAGGAGATCTCTGACTCAACAAAATACGCTAATAAAACTTCACTTTAATCACGCAAGGGATTGTATGTGATGGTATCCCCTAGGAGGCCTGACATTGGAAATCACTCACTTGGCAACATCAGAGCTCTGAGACCAGACACATAGTGTCTGGTTTTAGTGGTATCACAGGGCATCTGAGAAAGGGGAGCTTTTAATATATATATAACTGGGAACTCTCCTGTTAGGAGGTAAAATTCCCCTGAGAGCTCTTTAACAAGCAGGGCTTTTGGGTGGGAATGGATGGACGGCTGCCGTCCTGAAGCCAAGACAGTGCCTTGGAAGCGTGGGAAGTAGAATCCTCTGCGCAGGAAGTAAAGGGCTTGGGGACACTAAGATACGGTTGGATGATCTGAACTGCAGCTCTGTGACAGAGAAGGCAGTGCAGACGGGGCTGGACCTTACTCTATGCGGCTTTAAACTCTACCTAGGAAGTAACGGGACTTCTCCATTTAGAAGAAGAGCTCCTTAGGAAGCCTTTAAGAAGGGTTTTGCTGGACTTCTTCCTGGGCTAGACATTCTGTGCAGAGCTGTTCATTATCTTGAGGGGTAAAAACGTGGCCTCGAGGTAGTAAGTCCATTTTACGGCATCAGCCATTTTAGGAAATGTGGGTTGGTTATTTGGCAATTATATTGGACTCCCCAGTTCAGTTTTTAGATCTAGATTCTAGATTCGTCTTTTGATAACGCAGGTTCTTCACTGGCTCACAAGCTTGCGTCTGAGTTATGAAACCTTTTTCTTCTCATTTTTCTCTGTATTTGCCCTTCACTGTTGGCTGCCACAGTCAGTCAGACAGAAAGCACAAGGACACTATTCTTGCAACTGTAATGGATGCCTGAGCTGCAGACAATAATTGCTCTGTGTCTATCAAACAGAGGCATCCTCCAACTAATTAAATGGGAAAATTAGAAGATCAATATCTATACTTCAAGAGATCCTGTATTTAGAAGAATAGATTCACTGTAGAATTGTGTGTGCGTGTGCATGTGTGCGTGTGCATGTGTGTGTGTGTGTGTGTGTGTGTGTGTGTGTGTGTGTGTGATAAGTTGAGCATTTATGTGCACTCCATCAGGCGCATGTGGAGGCCAGAGGCTGATGTCAGGATGTCCTCCTCAATGGCCTCTCTACTTTGCTTTTCTATACATTCTCATTAACCCGGAGCTCACCAGTTCACTAGACTGACTAGCTAGCACCCCCAAGGTCTGCCCGTCTCCACCTCCCAGCACTGGAGTTCCAGGTGTGCTGGCTTGTTATGTGGGCGCTGTGGTTGTGAGCCCAGGTCCTCAGGCTTGCCCGGCAGGCTTTCCACCACGGAGCCATCTTACAACGCCTCACTGTAGAATTGTTTTATGTAGGGCTGTTACTTGGACATGAAAATACTTGGACATAAAGTATGAATTCTATATAGATTATTTCAGAGTGACTCAATGCAGAGACATCGCGGGCTTTTGTCAGTGGAACGCCAGTTGGGAATAGAGATAAACTTCTCTAGGGGTAAAATGTGATTCAGGGGGAAAGGTGGATTCATTTTATAAAACGCCTCACTGGAGTAACTTACGTAACAAGCTCACCTGGGGTTTGTGCGAGGCCATGGACCACCATTCTTCAGCTTGGTGGCTTCTGTTTATTTCTGAAGTAATGAGGATCGAACCTGAGTGCTCTACCATTGAACTCTATCACCAGCCCTCTTTTCACCAGTAATCCTGAGACAGGCTCTTACTATGTTACCTAGGCTGGCAGCCCAAGTTGTGACCTTGAACTTAATAGTCTTCCAAATGTTTAGGATTACAGCCATGTACCACCAGCAGTCACAACCATCTTGAGTTTTCTCCTTAAAAAAATACATCCTGTTTGAGAATGAAACATATATTATTTTCCCAAAACAGTATTATTAGAAAAGCAGAGGAGATTTAGGGAGAACAAAGATGGCGGCCAGGAGCAGACTCTCAGAGAGCATCAGGGTCAGGACCGACAAAATGGCCAGATAAAAGGAAGACTGTGATGTGGATCTAGGAGCTGTCTCACGGGTGGGATAGAGAACAAAGACACAATAGGAGTTGTGGGGTAGAGAGCAATGGGGGGCTACATGCCAATCCCACCCACAGCTGCCCCTTCCTGAAGGGGTCCTGGGGCAAGCAGAATATGATACCTGCTCTCAGAAAGCATTTTCAAAGGGAGATTGCAGCTCAGCTTCAGTGAAGGTTCTGGATCCCTTGTGGATATAGCTTGCTTTTGTGACCTATGTTCTTGGTTGACACAGACTATCAAGAGCTGGCTGTATTCTGTTCTTTTAAAAGTATGGAGAATATTTAATCATAACTAAACTGTACTAATAGAAATTTTAATGAAACTGGGTTTAGCAGGGACTGGGAGGTAGCAGCAGCAACTGGAGAGTATGAATGTTCCTCTGGGCACACTGCACTGACAGGGTTTTTAGGACTGAAGTTTAGTATTTAATCCAAAGAGCTCACAGGGGCTTCATAAGTGCAGTTTAATTTAAAGGCTCTGCGAACGTGGGTAGTGCACAAGGCGGAGGCTTCCAGGGAATTAAAAACCTTCTTAGAATGTAGATAGAACATAGACGCAAATCCTCGAGAGCATGCTCGTTTAAGTTTGCTTGCCATCTCTGTGGCAGCTGAACAGCACCCAGCCTCCTACACACCCAGTCTTCCTTGGGAGATAAGTAAGAGGGCCTGAAGAATTACTGGAGGCTCGGAGAACATGGAGCACAGTGTCTTTGTCTTATAGCAAGGGAAGTGACAGCTACACGGGGAAATGGTTTGTCCAAGGTGTGCAACTGTTAGTATCCATGGTTGGAAAAATATAGAGTTTAAGGCACTTGCAGGACAAAAATCCACATTACTAACGATAAAAGCCGCACGAGGAAAACCCTAGCCGGTGCCCTGAGTTCTCTAACAGCTTTATTTAACACTGCTAGGGCTTCCTTTCCAAAAGCAAATCGGAAGGTGTCTTTCCTTCCACGTGAAAGGCTTCAGCGCGGCTCTTCACTCCTAAGGTGGGAAGCTCTTGTGAGCTTCAGCCTGGCTCCCACTCTTCTCTGCTCACATTTCCCCACCCCTCGGCCCCAGCTCTGCCTTCCCCGCACACGCTCATGTCAGACCTAGAGACCCACGTCCTCCCACACCGTTTCATGATCTATTTCTGGGATTCCCCATCCTCCTCCCCCGTGCTTAACTGCTCGTTGACTGTCGCCCGTGTCTGTGTTTGACTTGAGTGCAGAGAGAATGGCTCACTTATTTTCACTTCCTGCGCACACCAAGCAAGGAATATATAGACGCTGGACAACTGCTTATGGAATTGAATTTGATAATCACACACACACACACACACACACAAAACCTTGGTAGTTGTCAACCTGAGAGCACAAGTTTGGTGAGCATTCACCAGTTTGAAACTTGCCTGGTTGGCCTACGTTTTTGCTTCGTCTCTAAACTCTTACAAGAGCACTGATCAGCTTCTTATTCCCTAGAAACACTATAGGCATTGTTCCTCTCAGTATATCCTGGGCCGTGGCACTGGCTTTTCCTGGCGTGGACACTCTCCTCATATATTTAGTATTCACTTATTTATGTGTTTGGTCATTTATGTATTTGGGGAGCTAGGACTTGGACCTGACTCCTCACACATGCTAAGCAAGCGCTTCGCCACTGACTGACATCTGCAATACTATCTACAGGCAGAAAGATGTGTATTTAGAAGGAAGGTTGATATTATGACCATTCAGCAAGTGATAATAGTAAATAAGCACCTAGGTCCAATGAAGACCCCAGACACAGGCTCATTTCTAGGTTTTACAGTTTCAGGCAGGAGTGCCCTGTGGAACAGACCTCAAATCCAGTCAGGGAGTGATAGTGATTTTGTGTCACCATAGCACCAAGGCCGATGACTTTTCTCTCCCAGCAGCCTGCCTGGTAGTATGTTCTGGCACTGTGAAAGCTAAGAAGCAAGCAGCAGCTTCCCGGTCAGTCGGTACCAGCTTGCCTTCTCCAAGTCCTGTGACAAAAGTGTACAGTGTCCTCAGCAACAGGGTCTCGTCATCAGGTTCTGTGGGCAACCAGGAACCAGGGCCATAGGCTGCTTTGTTTTGAGGGGTCTCTGAGACCCTCTTACCAGCGCTTTGAGGGTAGGTATCTCACACCTGGCACTGGGCTTTCTAGCTGGGAAGAGGGAACATCAAATGATAGGTCCTTCTGTCAGACTGACCTATAGATAAGTAGGGGGACATTTTCTTGATTAATGACCAACATGGCGGAGGTGCTCATTCTGCTGTGGGTGCTGCTGGGTGTGTGGTCCTGGGTTGAAACAACAAACAAACCAACAGGCTGAGCAGGCTGTGAAGAGCAAGCCAGGAAGCAGTGCTCCTCATTGGTTCCCGTCTGTTCTGCTCGAGGTCCTTCCTTGACTTCTCCCAGTGACTGACTGTGGCGGATGTGAGAGCCAAAGAAACCTCTTCCTGCCTGAGTTGCCTTTGGTCACAGTGCTTATCCCATCAACAGAGAACAGATTAGGACAGTGGACTAATTAGAACTAAACCATAAAGCTCTTGAGGGTAGGAGCTGTGTCTTCAGTGTCAAACTGCATAGAGCCTTAGTGGTGGCCAGTGTCTGGGAGGATATTATCCACATTACTAACCATGGCAGTGGTAACACACACACACACACACACACGCATTCACATGCACACACACAGCACTCCTAGTTTCCCATAATTCCTCTCTTAGATTTGGTTCTAGCTTCTGCTGGGAGTATTTTTTTCATGGGGTAAGTCATCTGCTCACAGGGTAAACCAGACTGGCTGCGATCAGAGATTCTGGAATTGAAGGGTGACCTTGGAAAGCATCATTATCGAAGTCCACCGGAAGAGAGTAACCCCCAGACAAGAAGATTAGCTATGTACAGATTTCCCCAAGCTGATTCATGGTGCTAATACAATAGTAATTACAGCCTGGTTGGGACAAGTAGTTAATCTGCAGGAACAGCCGGCATTTACAAAGGTAATTCTGAGCGCTGTGTTGTGAGACGCGCTCTCTATTACATTTTAAACTGTGAAGAAGTGCGATAGTTAACATGTTTTGGTACTCATCTATAAATTGGGAAAGACGTAATCCGTTTATTGCTTCAGGTGTATGTGACCGTCTCCTACTGGGGCATAATATAGATGTCGTATAATATAATGTGGGCGAACTGTCTCATCTCACCCGCCGTCTTCATTGTCGCTGAGTCTAAAAGGCCTTAATATATCCTTCCCTCCCCCCCTTCCAAGGACAGCGGGGAAAGAAACTAGATTAGCCCGTAAGAAAAGGCGTTGGGAAATAATTTTTAAAGAACAATGGCACCTCACATAAAAAGTTAATTACAGGATCCCAGAGAGAATGCCACGCAGCGGCAAAGGGCTGCTGCTCCTATCAATTCTGTAGAAAGGACTAGTTAGCGATTTGGGGGGGAAATCCATTTACGCCAGCTACTAAAATAAACAGCGAATGGATTGCACAATTAAGTATAAAAACTAAACCACAAAGGACCCGGACCTGAAGTCTTATCAGACTCTAGAGGTGGCACGCTCTTACGTGCTTGGAGGTCTAAAAGAGGACTGCTGCTCAGCGTCAGGACACCCGATGCTGGACAGCGCTCTCACTGACCCTGGGCAGCTCCGTGTGCTTACAACACCCGGTGCATGACACGGTGTGTGTTTCACGGCTGGGTAGCGGATGTGTGTACCCTTTGACCTGCTGGGCTGTGAGAGTCTCTGGCATTGGTATGCTTTGCTTTGCTTTGAACCCTGGACTGAGGAGCTACAAAAGCCTTGCAGACTATGGACCATCTCTCTCTCTCTCACCCTGCAGGGCTGTGTTTCGTGTATCACTGGAGAGAAAGCGCAGGAGGATGAACCTAAAGAGATGACCGTAAAGTCCTTTCAAGGACACAGGCCCAGAGCGTCCTTTCTAAGTGCCCTTTAAGCAATGGCCACCATTCTCTTTTTTGTGGTGGCAAATAAAAGGGTTGTTTCCCATGCTTTATGTCTAGGTAGAATGTTAGCAAGGAGCTGTGGTCTGGGAAAGGTGCCCTTTCATTTGGTGTTTTATTCATTCCCTTCTGCCTCCTTCAGGGCTTGGTGGCCTCAAGCATCATAGTCACAGCTGGTGGCTTCCTGAACTGGGTCTGTCTGGCTCACCGTTTCTTTTACAGGCAGCCCATGCCTATTTTAGAGTAGAGCTTTATGGAAGGATAAAAAAGTGCCTATTCCTCATCTTCAGAGAGACTTCTGCTCTCTGAATTCCAAGGCATAACCCTGGATTAAGAGTTTATCAGGTGAGACTATCTGGTTTCTATTAACATTATGGCTGTTGCATTGTTTTCATAGAATGCTCAGTATGCAATTTCCACACGTGAATTAACCTTAGAGATATAAAGATGCAGAATACATTGTAGTCATTAGTCTTGGCCTCATTTATGAGCTGAGTTCATCATTGTTTTATTTTGAGCATGCCTGCTTCTTCCCTTCTGCACTACAGAGCTATTAATAGCAACACGAGCTTCCTAGCTTCTGTCAGCCACATGCCGGAGAGGGATGCTCTAAAGAGTTGGCAAGGATTCTTCGCCCCATTCATTTGTATGCTGGGAGGACCACTCCTTAGAAACCCTTTCTTTGCAGCTGGCATGGTTTGTGATAGGGCTGTAGAGGAGTGAATGAAGACAGTCATCATAGACAGTGAGAAACTAGAGATGAGAGCTTAGGCCCACCATATGGGAAGAAGGAATAGCTGCAACTGGGAAGAACAAAAAGGCAGGCAGGCACACCACAGCTCCAAATGAGGCCCAGGACAGTCCTGAAAGAATGGAGGATGAGAATGCAGAGAGCAGGCGGCAAGGCAAACGGAAGATGCTTAAGAGAGCGGTGAAGACAGGCGACTTTAGAAGCAGCTCCAGGGCCTACGGCCAGACAGATGGTGGACAACCTGTGTTCTGTGTGTGCAGTGGGATATGCTGCTTAGAAAGCCAGAGAGCCTGGCAGGCAGTGATGCTCACCTGGATGACCCACCAAGGCAGGAAAGAGTGTCTTGACACATGGCATACCAGAGAAAATCCTCCAGGACAGTATGACAAATGACATAAGCCAGTTCTAGGCAAACGCTGCAGGACTGCATTTATATAAATTTCCCAGCGCCTTTAAACTTGCAGAGACAGCAGCAAGTGGCATGGCAGGTGCCAGAGACAGAAGGGATGTGTAGACAGGGAGTTAACCATGGAGTCTCAGTGTGAGGGAGAAAGGTTTTGGAGGCCGTACAGCCACGCGAACATACTTTATACACTTAACGTGGTCAAGATGCTAAATTTCACGTTTTATATATTTCACTATAATAATAATCATTATTTAAACCAGAGATTTAAAAAAAACGAGGTTGGGGCATCTTTGAAGACAGCTGGCTGAGTTCAAACCCTGGCATATACCGAATACTGAATATGTGTATCCTCAGGTGAGTCAGGGGGGACCATCTCTCAGCTTTGCTTTCTATCCAATGGACTAGAAAAATGTTCATTTGGTTTTTTTTTCACCATTGTTGGGAGAAGATGTAACCACTCAAGAGTCTAGGCAGGCAGAGTGCCTTTGATTGTTCTAAGGGATCAGCAGAGGGTGCCAACCACTAGTTCATAGAGAGTGACTTGACCTCAATTCTTAGTGGGACCTTCAGAAAGCCAGGTGGGTCTTCGTGGCAAAGTCTCTAAACATGGTACACAGAAGCTGACAGGAGTTGCTGCAAGGGACAAAGAGACAACAGCTATGAGCTCTGTGGTTACAGCATGGCAGGGGGAGTTTCATCATTAGGATGAAAATCCCATTATCTGATTTGGAGTACACGATAGGTTTTTAGTATTAGGTCCATAGCGTGCAATCCAATTATTAGCATTGTGGCACAGGGTAAGCTTCGTGTTAATGACTAGAGGGACTCCATTAAGGCTGTGCCCAGTGTCAGTGACAGAAATTCCAAGTGGAACTGGCTGGAGCACAAAATTTTATCGTAGCTTTACACAATATGTATGTGCCTTGGCAGGGCTGGGTTTGAGTAGTCGAATGACTACGGGGATCTGTCCCCTGAAGCTCTTGGACCCTGCAGTCAGCTGCATTGGCACAGGCTTTAGTCAGATCTTAATGACAGAGGTGACATGGCCACTGATGCTCTCCAGTTTATATCCCATCAAGCTGACATTCTTGTGTGGAACTTTTAATTCTTTTTCTTTTTTTTTCCCCTTCACAAACAGTAGCACCCCAAAACACAGTGTGTTGAACTGATCAAGCTAGGAGTACACTGGAGAAGGGCTGGCAGAGGTGTTACAGTCTATTTGGGGTGAGGCAGGCATAACTGAGTGAGGTGGTCTGATGCAGGATGTCAGAGCATCCATGGAAGGGCTGTTCGAAGGGAGGTGAGGAAGGAGAGTGTCCAACTTAAGGTGTTTTATGGCAGACTTCTCCTGGGGAGACAACACCGCACACACACACACACACACACACACACACACACACACACACACACACACATTTTCTCAACCTGGAAAGCGATTTCTATGAAAGTTAAGATTAGTGAACCAGTAAGCTTTACTGGGGTTACATGCATGAATATAGGCCCAGGGGTTACTTACAGGAGCAGAACTGACTCAAGGAGAGCAACAGCATCAAAGCCCACCTATCAGAGCATGGGTGATGGGTCACGAAGCTCAAGACATGGGTCACGCTGTGCGTCCTGAAGGCAGCTTAACAGGTGGCAGAGTGTCCTTTCCAGGTTCCTCAGGTGATCTGAGCCTTTCAGAGAACTCAGCTGGTCTTTTTTTCCTTAGGCAATTTGCCTGGTCTCTGCTTCCTTCAGGTGGCTGGGCTGGGTCTTTTCTGCAGGTTGGCTCCTCTGTGAGTGATCCTCAACAGTTGAGGAAGGGGAGTGGTGAGTCTGGTCAGCTTCAGGGACTTCCTGAAGCTGTTTTACTGTCTTAATGAGCTTCCTTGTAGGGGTAGAATGTTTCTATCTCATAAACAAGGTGCTATATGACAAAATGGCAGCCCAGATGGGCTGTAGGAGACCACGAAGGATGAGAAAAATGTTCATGACAATGAGAGGTGGAATGTATTGTGGGAGCCCGAGTGAGGTGAGGGTCTGTGATAGTGGTAGTAGAATTTCAGCTTGGAAGGGGTGAGGGGCTATGCCCACATGATGGGGAAGTTCTTTGAGAGGCATCAGAACCTGGCAGGGTGTGCAGAGCATTTCTGAGGAACTGAGGCGTCTGTTGGAATGGAGATTGGTTGAATGACTGTTTTAAGGATAAGGGAAGACAAGTTTTTTCACAGTTAAGAGCAATGTGTTACAGATGAGGAAGATCAACATTGTTGTATTGGATTGGAACTGGAGGTATTCATATGAATTTATGATTTTTCTAGACGGGGGATAGATGGATAGAGAAATAAATGTGAAGGCGAATACATGCTTTTGTGGTAGAGACTGCTTTCTCTTGATGTATGTTTTTAAATACCATTCTTTAAATACCTGAGAGGAACCCAGGAACCTTGGAGAAATGATTGAGTAAGGAAAGGGTTGGTGCTGGAAAGCTATGGGATGAGCTGAAAATGCCGTGCAGAGAAGTAAGAAAGGGACCAGAGACTGATAGGGGCGAGTGAAAGAGAGCTGACAACAGTCTGAGGGCACATCACTGGTCACGTCATTACAATTCACCTTCAAAAATAAATGTTGGTTAAGAGGTTATAGCTCATAGCTCGCTGAATAAAACAGAAAAAGATGAGTTTAAATGGACATAAACTGAAAGCTGTTAAGACGAGATAGGATCATGCTGCTGACTCAGCTTCTGGTCCTCCGCCTGCCACAGCGCTCCAGATGATGGACAGAGGCGTCAGGTGATGAGCAGGTAAGAAGAGGCAGTCTGCTTTCAGTCCTTGCCCACTGAGCTGCATTCTGGCTGCTACCATGTTTCTGGTTTCCCATGTCTGCCCTGCAGCTCTCGCTGGGCTTGGGAAGCCTTCTCCTCATTGTTAGTTATCCTGAACTGTGCCTCCATCCCCAACTGGCTCTCCTTAATCCTGTCTGTATCCCAGGTAAGCAATCACTTCTTTGGACTTTTCCTCTACCCTCTGTCTCCTCTGTACCCCCACTGATGGAAGGATACAGCACAAGTTCCGGAAAGAAGACACTGGGTACAGAGCTGTCAATAATAGGTGTCTGTCAGGAACAAAGGTGGACCCACTGCTCCTCCCAGGTTAGCATCCCCCTGCCTCTGACAGAGCAGGGCTCCAGGTTGGTTTGTGACTAAAAATGTAGAACAGAATGAAATTGAAAAAGGGAATCTAGAAAGGCCTGACAACCACCCAGGCGGACCACAGTGAGGTACTGTCTCAGCCATTTACACAGATGCTGCTCTGTTCAAAACATTATTCAAAACATTATTGATCTTTCTGATTCAATTTACTTTGTGATTTCTTTGAAAGAAGATGTGAAAAAACAAACAAACACTCAGCAGCCGGTGAATGCGTTCTTTCATTGCTCCAAGGTTGACTGCAGTGTTAGTATCCCACAAGTCATTAGTTGGCTGATGCTTATTTCTAGAACTTTCCATTCAGTCATTTGTTTTTGTGCTGTTTTGGAAAGCAAGCAACAGAAGGCCATGCATAATGGCGAGGCTTTCTTAATGTTCTGTGAGCTGAGGTGTTTTTGGTGAACACAGGGTGACACTTCAAAGTATATGCTGCTCGGAGAGCAATCTACTGCTTCCACGCGTTAGTAACCATCACGTTGGCAGGGTGACCCTGTTACATTTCCCCTCAGCTTGCAATTAAGGGAGCTTAGACCAGAGCTTGTATTTAAGAACGCTCCTTTGTCAGTTCCATCCTGGGGTTTAAATTGGATTCTCTAAGGTTGGTAGAGCAAACCGAAACACTGCCTTAGTTCTGCTAAAGGAGCAGAGAAATCCCAGGTTTGTGGTCTCTTACCTATGCGGTCAGGATCCTTGGCAGGGAGATCAAGTGCTATTTGCTGAAAGAGGTCACTTAAGTGGCCCCTTGGTTTCCATTAAAGTCATGCATGCAGTGACCTTGACCCCAGCTGCAGAAGGGGGTGTCAGAACACTCATTTTCATAAGCAAGTTCAGAAAACACAATCACACTCACTCCTTGCTATTTGGAACACTGAAATCGAGAACACACGCTTTAATTAACACCACTCACTAAGAGTTAGTGTCAGGATGCTGCAGCAGTTTGGTATAATTTGATTATGGACGGACACCATTGGTTTCTTTTATAAGTTATTTTTCTGCTGCTGCATCTCTGTTGAGTGTGTGTGTGTAAATGTTATGAAGTCTACAAAATAATCATTCCTAAGAGACATTCCGACTAAGCACACCCACCTTATGGATGTTGCTGCTGTGTGTGGTTCACTTATAATGCTTCCCCTCTGCCTGTTTCCTCCTGAGGCCCCTGCTTCTCTGTTCCCTGTTGCTTATTCATGAGCTCACCACAGGGAAAACTGTCAGAGCTTTGGCCACTGGTGCCAGCTCAAGACTTCCTGAGATAATTTGTTGGTAAAGTTCTCATCCAGTATCTCTTCTCCGACCACTGCTTTCCTTGCTTGGAGGCAGCTCTTCAGGCAGCTCAGGTCTTCTTACTCTCTGAGCTCAGCTAGTTCTTCCACAGGTATCTTCTCATATAACTCGCTTGGCGTTTTAAGAGCCCAGGCTTCAGGCTGGATAGGCTGGCTCCAGTCTGGTTGTAACATTTCCGGGCAGCATGGATTTGTATAAATTACTGACATTCCTGTGCTTCGGCCTTCTCGTTCATAAAACTAGTACAGTAATGCAGTTACTCTGCCTCTTAGCCATGCATGCCTGAGGATTACGTGCAGCAAAGGATCTCGGATAGATGGTGGAACAAGCACACACTGTGAGTGTCTCAGATGCAAGTGTTTAAAAATTACATTTTAGATTTTTAAAATATTTCTCGTCTTTTCTAAATTTTACTCAACTGTTTTTTTTTTTAAAGTTGTTTTTTTTTTTCTCATGATTTTCTCCTCATTTGTATGGTTTTTCTGTACAGGCAGTGTGCTGACTAATATTACATCTGTTTGTCACAGGCTAAAGTCATCTGAGAGGAAGGATCCCCAATTGAGAAAATGCCCCCATAAGACTGAGCATTTTCTCAATTACTGATTGGTGTGGGAGGGCCCAGTTCAGTGTGGGCAGCATCATTCCTGGGCAGGTGATCTGGGGTTCTGTAAGAAACAGGCTGAGCCAGCCAGAAATCAGCACGCCTCCATGGCCTCTGCATTAGCTCCTGCCTCCTCGTTCCTGCCCTGCCTGAGTTCCTGCCCTGACTTTCTTCAGTGATGGACTATGATGTGGAAGTGTAAGCCAAATAAACCCTTTTCTCCCAACTTGCTTTTGGTCATGGTGTTTCGTCGTAGCAACAGTAACCGTAACTAAGACAGGGAGGGTGACAGTAAGCAGTGTTCAGGGATTCTCGGGGGAGCCTGGGGGGGGGCACGCCTGGGGAGTGGCTCTATGACTTTCTCTTTGTCAGCGAGAGTCTTAAGTGACCCTGTCCATAGCTGCTGAAGGTCACGATGATTTGGAGATGTCCTTGAGTAAGGAAAGCAAAGGCCTTTGTGTGAGAGAGAAAGATGGGGACGCATCAACAAGAAATCCAATGCCTTGAAATTCAGAATGCCACATTTCCGCCATAGTCTCTATCCTCTTCAAATTAAATATGTCTTTTGCAGATGCTATTGCAAGAAAAGCCATATATGGAAAAATAGGCTAGTCCGTGGGATAATTTTATTATTTTCTACTTCAATTGCTTATATTGTGATCGTTTGTATGTTTTCAGCAATTTCATAGAATTTCATTGATATTCAAGATTAAATAGGCCTTTGTAGTATAGCCTACAAAACTATTTGTAAAATAATATAAGTAGTTTCTTATATGCTTGTTGTAGCTCCCAAATAAAGACATGGAGGTCTGTTAGGTTTATAAATAAGCTTTAAAGCACTAAGCTGGGCAGATACTCATTTATTCAATCTGTCTATGCTGCTCTTGACTATTTCCCAGCCACGTCCTCTAGTCTCACCCTGGCAGGTCCTGCTCCATCTTTGTCTTCATGGTGATTCCTCATGGTAACCTCCTTGTGGCCCACCAACCTGCTCTTCCTCCTCTACTTTCTAAGGACCCTACCTAAGACCCCCTGACTGGGATTGGAAGTCCCACTCCTCTCCTCTCTTGCCCAGCCATTGGCTGCTCAGCTCCCTACTAACCAGTCAGAGATGATGGAAAACAACATTTACAGGACTTTGAGACAGGAGATTCTTTGTTGAAATGACAGTGCTCACATCCAGACTGCCACCAGATCTCAGAGCACAGAAATCAGCATTCGCATACAAAATGCACAAGACCATCCCCCATCATCTACTTTAACAGAAGAAAAAAAAACTATAATGTTTAATTTGTAAAGGAAAAATTTTAAAGGCTCCCATCTCACTTTGAGGGGACTGACTGTAGCACCTTGTATGTGGCACGGGTGATCCGTAACGAAACCCAGTATGCATTCACAGTTAGATCAGAGAGGCCCAAGAACTCAACATCAAGTGAAAATGCTATTTTCCTGGAAGGAGCTTGGATTTTAATCAACAAAAAGCTTTTTCTTGAAGGCATGCTAACTATTATGACGTTCACTTCGACACAGAGGCCCTATTTATTGATTTATGGTGTTTAGTATGATAAGCACATTTAAATTTCCCCAAAATAAATGAAAACAGAATGTATATGTGTATTTTTGTAGGTTAGTAATGTCAAGGAAGGACTGCAAGTCTGGTTTAGACTAGTTTGGGTAATCTGCCAACCTTTATCCTGTTTTAGCTCTCCCTCGTTACTCACACAGTTCAATCAAATTAGGATTGTTAATAGCCACTTAATGGGGAAAGAAAAAGAGGTTCCGCAAAGAGGAGAGGGACGGAAGCCTCAGCTCCCTGTATTTTCACACTTGTCATCCTCAGATGAGTGGGTCGTAGATTATGACGAAACATCATCATTATCAAATGCTCACTCCTGGGAACTAGCTTAGGCTCTCCCCCACCTCTGCCAAGTTACAGTTTGGATCTTACATACTTAACACGCTCCCCAAAAGCCCATGTGCTGAAGGCTTGGACCTAACAGAGCATGTTCAGCGGTGAGGCCCCTGGAAAGTGATTGGAGCGTGAGACCGCTTCCTTTATCCCCCCGAATGGTTCATACACCTTATTGGAACATGGCGCAAACCTTAGAAGGTGGGGCCCACCTGCAGGATGTCGGCTGCTTAGGGTGTGCTTTCTTCTTCTTCTTTCATTTATTACATCCTGGCCACGGGTTTCCCCTCCTCTTCTCCCAGTTCCTCCCCAACACCTCCTCTCTTCCCCAGATCCACTCCTCTTCCATTCCCCTTGAGAAAAGAGCAGGCCTCCCAAGAACAATAGCCAAAAATAACATAACAAGATACCATAAGACTAGGTGCAAACCCTGTGTCAGAGCTGTGCAAGGCAGTGTATGATTTGTTTGTACTTTTCTCCCTCTCCCTCTCCTTCCCCAACCACACTGTGAGCAGGTGAACAGCATTGTCTTTCCATATGTACTCCACTGTGCTGTTGGCCCTGCTTATGGCCCCAAGTGATGAGGACAAGGAGCTGATTCCTGTGCCACCTTATGCCAAACTCAGCCTTTTCTCCCGGTGGGTTGTTTAGCATAGATGTTTTCAACGACAGAATTTCTGGACATGGGTTTGCCAACTGTGTGTCTGGGTGAGAATAGGCTCCATAGCAGACAAAGCAGGTTAAATGCAGAGGAGACCTAATAACCTAATACTTTCTACTCAGCCCAAAGGTTGAGAGTATTTGGAAAAATGTAAGTGCTGTTTTCTCATCAATATCCTTCTGTTTTACGTACACACAGAATCTATACATTTACTCTAGGTAATGCATAATGGGCCTACTATTGTTATTTTAAAACAAACTAATAAATATATATTGAAAAAAACTCTCAGTTCCAGTTGTTAAAACATAAATATAAGTTGATATGGAAGCACTTTGTGAGAGCCAGGAGTTTAAAAAAAAAATAAAAAAAAAAATATATATATATAAAAGAATCCCAAGTCCAAAAACCTTGAGATTGCTGACCCTGGAAGGCATTTCTCTAGCTATTCTGTAGTCTTTGGTTTTGAATTAACAGATTCCTCAGCCACTTGAGGTCAAATACATTCATTATCCGAATACTAAGTATACAAAGTTTGACTTTTCCTTTTTTTTTCTCATGGGGAGAAAACTTGTAATATCCTATGTGAAAATATTTTTATGCTTAGTTCAATGCCTACTTACCCTTTACTAGTCTCTAGTCAACTTAGGTCCTCGTGAACAACCCGCAAGAACAACCTCCCCCTCCCCCAACACAAGCTTCTATTCCTAAGAGCTTTGCTCCAATCTAATGCAGACACATTTTGATGAGCAGAGTTGTTAAAGCTGTGCCCTCTAGAAACGTGCTCGAAAGCGTTGCCGTGCCCCAGCCCATTTCTTCACTGAGTCTTTCTTCTCTCTCTCCCATTCGCAGTGTTGTGTCCGTCCTCTGCTTCCTCTTTGCCTCTGCTTGTATTCATCCCCACTCTTCTTCCCTTTTGCCCTCTCCTAGCGGCTAGTGTTTCCTCATGTGCTGCACTTGGTTGGTTTCTGCCATGTCCTCTAGGAAAAGATGCTGAACTGCTGACTATGAACAGGGCACTGACGAAGTGCAGGCTGGGCTGACACTGTCAGCTCTAGGGCTTGCACAGGCTCCCATTCAGTGAATAAAATCCAGGGTGGTGTCTAAGTGGTGTTTCTGCAATTTCTAGATGCTGTATTGGAAAGTTAAGGGAAGAGGCTTCAACTCAAAACTTCCACCTTCTAGAAGAAACAGCTTTAGCATAAATCCTACAACTATGCTGCGTTCTTCATAGATCTCTCTCTTTCTCTTTCTCTCTCTCTCATTTTTCCTCTAGTCAAAATCCCAAGTCGGCCTGAAATCAAGCACAAAGCAAGAGGTATGCTTTTCCCCTTGTGCTCTATTCATTTAACAAGCAACTTTTTTTGTTGCATATGCCCTTCTCGCATCAGGAATATTTGTCTTTGGAAGACCAAGATATACCTAGAGAAAAAGTACTTTTTAATGTTCACTGGCTTTGCTTTCACAACAATAAAACTGAAGTGAAGGTGAGGGCCTTGACCTGAAACAGAACTAGAGAGCCAATCTCAAACCCAGGGGCAGAGCCTTGGCATCTCCTCGTGGCTTAAAGGAATTCTGAATGCAAGGTCAGAGGGCACACTCCTTGATTCTGTTTTTATTTTTCCATGTCTTCCCCGGTGAAGGAAGTGCCCATCTCAGTTTATATTTTATTAAAACTTATTGTCTCAGCATCTGCTGTGGAGAGCAGCCTTTACCTGCTGTCTGCAGTGAATTTGTAAAACATGAGCTCTGTGAGTCCAAGAGAACTGGCTTCAGTTCTCAGTTCTGTGGCTTCATTATGTGATCTTGGACATATCTGTGCAAAGAAGAGGATTCGACCTCCTGCTGCAGTCTAATCTAAAGGGCAAACATGGGATGATATATGAAAACAGCTCAGTGCCTAGCACAAATAAGCACTTGATTTTTTAATTCTATATTTCTTTTTTTAAATATTAGTTACAGTTTATTAACTTTGTATCTCACTCCCTCATTCCCTCCCAATCCCTCCCTCCCTCATCTCCTCCCTGCCCCTTTCCAAGTCCACTGATTAGGGAGGACCTCCTCCTCTTCCATCTGACCCTGTTTTTCAGGTATCTTCAGGACTGGCTGCAAAGTCCTCCTCTGTGGTCTAGCAGGGCTGCTCTTCCCTGGGGAAAGAGCCAGCCATTGAGTTCATGTCAGAAATAGTCCCTGTTCCCCTTACTAGGGTACCCACTTGGATACTAAGCTACCATGGGCTACTTCCAAGCAGGGGTTCTAGGTTATATCCATACATGGTCCTTGGTTGGAGAAACAGTCTCATAAAAGACCCCTGTGCCCATATATATTTGGTCCTTGTGGAGCTCCTGTCCTCT
>REGO01000056.1:0-18510 GCA_010120015.1 Rhombomys opimus | reverse complement strand
CCCCCACACTCTCTTGTTTTAGAAGTGCAGGGCTATTACATAGGTAAAGCACAAATCGAACCTACTATAGAGTTCATCATAGGAAAAAGAGATTCCTCCCCTGAAAAACAGTCTTGTCAGATCCTTCAAGGCCCATAGCAGCTCGCCATGGTAGAAGCAGCCTGTGCAAACCAGCACACTTCCTATATCTTCTCTCCTTTTGTTTGACGATAGTGCCAACAGCCGCAGTGATCCTAAGAGAAGTAGGGAAGGGTTTTCTTTATCCCTGCTGGAGTTTCAAGCAGAGACTGACTCGGAAGCCAGTGTGAAATGATGTTCTACAGCCTGCAGCCTTAGGTGTTTAACCATGCCACACAGGTGGTATTCAGGATGCCCCTGAAGTTTCTTCAAGGTCACTGGCTTCGTTGTCAAGGTCTTACTAGATCTTGCCAGGTTCCCCGGTCATTTTGAGTGTTAGAGACTAGAGAAGACTGAGACATAGTCTCTAAAACATGAGACTTGTCCTCGATCCCAGGACGCAGGGGAATCGGAAAAGAAATGCGTGGTGGACAGACACTGGGAAGTTCTGTCGTCTCAGTTCAGGATGTCAGTGGGGGAGGCCGCGATAAAGCAAAGAATCCTTGGCCTCCCTGTGAAACACACCTGCTGTTCCCTGGCACTTACTGACAATTCGCAGTAAACGTGAAGAGCCAGATGTAGTGACAGAGATCTGGAATCCCAGCACCTGCGAAGTCGAGGCTGGTGAGTCAGACGTTCAAGGGCATTCCCGGCTTACAGAGCAAGTTCAGGGCCAGCCTGGACTACATGGCTCAAGAAACCAAAGCCCCAGGGAAAACAAGACAAGAAGTAGACAAGTGGTTCAGAATTCTCTTTGCTGTGTAAATATTAAGCAGTTACACTGCTTTCACGCTGCTCACTGTTTGTTTGTTTTAAGACCAGACTTGACTTCTCAGAGCAGTTTTAAACTCACATTAATTGAACAGATACAGAGATTTCCCATATTGCCCTCTGCACCCCCACCACACGCATGCGTAGCCTTCTGCGCTATCAGTGAGTTACCTGTCGCTGTTGGCCAGCTGCACTGAGATATGCTGATCACCTGAAAGTCCGGACCTTTAGTCAGGGCTCCCCTGGGTGCTGGAGATCCCGCAGGCTTGGACAAATGTGAGGTGAGGTGTGCACCGTTATAGAATCAAACTGCTTGCTTTCGCTCTCCTGAAATTCCCCCGTACTCTTCTCCCTCCGCCCCCGGCAGCCACTGATCCTTTCAAGACCTTCACTACATTCTCTTTTACACCATGCCTCACGGCTGAAATCATACAGCGTGTCACCTTCCCAGACTGGCCTCTTTCACTTAAAAAAATACGTACTTATGTTCTCTTGATGTGTCCTTCATGGCTTAATAGCTCGTTTCTTTTTAAGACTGAGTAACACTCCACAATTTGAATGAATTGCAGCTTATTCGTCCACTTACTATGGGATAACACATTCAATTACATCTAAAGTTTGGCAGTTAGGAACAAAACTAGTGTAAATTTCCACGAGTGGGTGTGTATGTATATAGAGAGACATAAAATTTCAATTAATTTTCCTAAAATACCAACGGATATGATTCCTGAGTCATAGAGCTAAGATGTGTTTAATGGGTTTTCTGTGTGTGTAGTTTATCAATCTGAGTATATACTTGTGTATGTGTGTGTGTACAGGTGTGCATGTGTTGTGCACATGTCTTGTGTGTGTACATGGGCTACATGTCAATGCTGAATGTCTTGTGATTTTCAATTCTTTCCTTCCTCCCTCCCTTCCTTCCTTCCTTCCTACCTTCCTTCCTTCCTTCCTTCCTTCCTTCCTTCCTTCCTTCCTTCCTTCCTTCTTTCTCTCTCTCTTTATTTTGAGCCATCGTCTCTCCCAGAGCTTGGAACTCTTTGGCAAGCTACAGTGTCTGGCTAGTGAGCCTCGGAATCTGCCTATTCACTTCACCATCGAGGTTAGGGTTACAGACAGACACACTGCCATGCCCAGCGTTCAGGTGGGTGCTGGGTTCCGATGCTTATGTAGCGCCCGCTTTCCCAACTGCACTTTTGTAGTTAAACTGGAGACTCTCGTCCACAGCGGCTGTACATTCTGCTTTCCTAGCTGTAGGGGCACACCCCGCTCTTCCACATCCTCACTACAGAATTTTGACCATTTTAAGGGGGGGGCATCTCATTGTTTTAATTTTTGTTTCTCCAGTGATGTGTGATGTGGAACATCTTTTCTCCCACATGCTTCTTTGTCATCTATGGTTTTTTTTTCTTTGTTTTGTTTTGTGATGTGTCTGTTAAAGCCTTTGGCCAAGTTTTTAGTTTGGTCGTTGAGTATCATGTTCAATTTATTCAACCTCTCAACAGATATATTTGCTCGCAAATATTTTCCCTCTCTGTGTCTTGTCTTTACAGACTCTTTATGGTGTGTTTTGCAGAGCAGAAAAAAATTAATCTTAATAAAGTCCAGCTTATGAGCTCTTTCTTTCATGAATTGCAGCCTTTGGTAGTTTCATTCTACTTAATCAGAAAGAAGAACTACGTTGCTGAAGTTAATAGAATGTTTAAACATTCCTGGTTTTCCATTCACAAATCGTTTCTGTTTTCCCATGGTCTTGAGTTTACTCATACTTCCTCCTATCAGAACAATCTGTCCAAAGCAAGTAAATTCAACTAAGTACCACTTGAATTATGTGGCTTCAACTTTAATCTCTCCTAGGGGTGTTTGCATTTTAACAAGTTGCAGAAGCCAATAAAATTGAATTGCAGAGGGAGAATTTCTGGCATTAGCAAACAGGGCATAATTTTTGTTCTCAGCAGAAGAATGATTTTCTTTTTTTTTTTTTTTTTTAAAGATTTACTTTGTATTGTTTTTAATGGTGTGTATGTGTGTATATGTATGTGTGTGTGTGTCTCTGTGTGTGTGTGTGTCTGTGTGCACGTGAGTGCAGATGCCCACAGAAGCCAGGGGTTTTTGCCACATGTTATCACAGAGCTGATTGATGCCTGAATACCCTCTTGTCCTCTGCCTCCCCTTCCTGCTTTATTGCTGTGAGGAGACACCATGACCAAGGCAACACTTATAAAAGTCAGCATTCAGCCGGGTGCAGTGGCACATGCCTTTAAACCCAGCACTCAGAAGGCAGAGACACGTGGATCTCTTGAGTTTCCTGCCAGGCTGGTCTACAGAGTGAGCTCCAGGACTGCCAGGGTTACACAGAAAAACCCTGTGTTGACAAACCACACACACACACGCACACACACACACACACACACACTCCTGACATTTAATTGAGGGCTCGCTTACTGTTTAAGAGTGTCAGTCCATGATCATCATTGTGGGAAGCAAACAGGCGCTGGCGCAGCAGCTGGCAGGTCCACACAATGATCGGCAGGCAGCGTGCAGAGGGATGCTGGGTAGGCCGGGTGTGTCTTTTGAAACTCCCCCGTGACTCACTTCCCCCAACATGGCCACCACAAGGCCACACCTCCTAGCCCTTCCCAAACAGTTCCACTCACTGGGAGCCAGGCATTCAAGCATGTGATCCTGTGGGGCCCGTGCTCATTTAGGCTGCCACGCTTGGTAATGGTTGGCCTTTCCTGTCTGCATGCCAGTCAGTACAGTGTCTTACGGCTGAAATCCTGTGGCCTTCCTCTGGCCTCTTTCCTTAAGTGATGGACATCGAGTTCCCTCTGTTGTTTCATGGCTTGGTTGCCCTGCTGTGTAAGGGTCCTGGTGAGTAGGTTCTGAAGATGGTGCGACGCAGCAGGAGTGTGGGAAGAGGACACTGCAACATGGACTGGGTATTTCCTCCAGGGAAACGGTGTTGTGGTAACATGCCAACTCCCTGGAACAGGGTGAAGCCTTAAGGGGCTATCAGTGTTTCCAGCAGCACGTTTCAATGGTGGACATCGGGAAGAAGTGCTGTGGGCCTCCTCTTACCTTTCCTCCCTCAGCCAAGCCCATCTTGGTTCAGTTTACCACAAGATGAGGCAGCATATCCACTTCCCTCTGGGAAAGGCCGCCCTGTGTCCCTGCACTCTAATATCTCTGCGACATTGCCGTATCCCTCCTGTCCCTAGCCCCTGCTTCACACACTTTGCACTCTCTAGGGATGTTGCCGTCATCATTCTGGTTCTTCTCTGTGTGTGCTGGGAAACACGGTAGCACCTCTAGTGTTGCTGATGCCACTCCTGCCTCACGTCTTTTTATTTTAAATAGCATTCCATGGGCTGGAGTATCGCTGTC
This sequence comes from Rhombomys opimus, assembly GCA_010120015.1. Classification (NCBI taxonomy): domain Eukaryota; kingdom Metazoa; phylum Chordata; class Mammalia; order Rodentia; family Muridae; genus Rhombomys; species Rhombomys opimus. Next base: position 14,238 of record REGO01000056.1, on the reverse strand, counting down.
TATCTGTTTGGAAAAACATACTGTATCTTGGATGTTTATTATTTCAGAGTTCGTTAATGTAGCAGCCATATTTAGACAATCAAGAAGTAGAAACCAAAAGAGGAGTTTATAGCTTGGCGAGTTAATTCCCTGTCATTCAGCCTCACAGACTGCAGGACGAGTCGTTTGGGCCTTTCATGTCACTGCAAGGGCCTGAGGTTGGAATCTAGCTTAAGGAAAATGAAAAGTCACCGCCTCTGGGGAGTGGCAGTTCTCCTTGAAGGTTTTGACAGGAGATGGCAAGAGAATCAGACCCCTCGGGTGGCGTCTGTGGTGTTATCTTTAGTCCGTGTTATTTCCCACAGCCTGAGGAGGATGCCCAGTGGCTTTCTGAAAGGTATAGCTGGAGTTAACAGTGACAAAGGCAGTGAGATGAATGCAGGGAACAGATCATTCCTTCAGGCTCACAACAGTGGATCCTAGGCGAAGTTGCTATTTCCACTGTTACTTTTCTAAAAACGAAAATGAGTTTTATATATTGATTCCCAGTACCTACGGGGTATAATGTTTGTTGGGTTCGTACATTTTGTTATTTTTTTCCCTTCTTGCCTTGTTGTGAGTAAACCTTTCTTTTTCCTCAGTCCCTGCTGGTTCTAATCAAGGATTCCCTCCATCTCCATCTTCTCCCCCTTAATATTGAAAGACCTTGATACCTGGACACATCCCCAAACTAGGATGCATCTACAGAGTCACTCAGGTTCCAGCTTCACCTTTCAGGCTCAGAAGAGCTGTTTTCCAGGCTGCTGTGGGCTCAAGGTTTTAGGTACAGTTCTCATTAACGAGCAGTTGTATGCCCTCAAGTCTCACGGGAAGGGAGTGCGGGCTCTATTGCTGAAGCAGTCTCCTTGTATCTCTGGGAAAAGGAAAGATGAGTTCCTGAGTGCATCTCTCCCTGTTAAACATTATACATGGTAGCTGCCAGTTCTTCTGTGGTGGTCTTGAACTCTGATATGCTCCTTCTCTGATATGCTCTACCAAGTTTTGAACTAGCATTTTTGAATGCCAACCATCCCATGGGAGGGATCAACTAGGAAGAGTTTTGTTGGGAAATGCCACAGAGGATCTGTAAAGCCAAGTGTCCTGCAGTCTCCATGAATGCCAAATGAGAGGTTCAGACCAGAAAGCCCTGACACTGGGTCAGATTCTTTTCAAGATCACGCTTGGACATGTGTCCACAGTCATCTCTAAGTGGCTTTTTATTAGGTTAGCTGAAACAGAGAAGACGGGTTAATTCCTGTAAGTTCATATCTTTTACAAACGCATATATATTTTAAATTTTTTACTAGTGGATGTGTGGATGTGTGTTGCAGAATCGAACCTATGACCTCACACATAATAGGCAAGCACTCTATATTGAACTGAATTATATTCCTAGCCCTCATCTGATTTCTTACAATAAAAAAATACAGAGGTTAATCATTCACAGGAAGGTGGATTGGGGGTGAGGAGGGCATGGGGGGGGATCGGCTCATTTGCACACTTGATACGCTCACGAAAGTGTTCTTATGCCATGTGGTTACACACTCAGTGGGTATGCGCGGTGAAAATCTAAAATGACAACAATAAAAAATTCACAAGTTAGTTTTATTTTGCCCATTGAGTTGCTCTGAAAAAAGATCAAGCTAATATTTTGCAGTGGTTTCCACAAAAGCAGCTGTATTTCTGGCTTGTCCGAAAAATTCAATATATAGACATTAGTGTGGATCTTAGAGTGGCAGTACTGGACTGAAGATGAAGGGCCACTGCCTCTCTTCACAGGGGACCTGCCTCCCACTCACTGTGACTCGCCTTCCTGGCTGTCTTAAGGACAGCCTGCAGCATGTCCTTTTCTTGCTTTCCTGGCCTCTAGTGGCACCTGAGCTTTTTAGTATTATTTCTTTGGATAGCATGGCACTTTTCTCCTTGAGTTATAAGTCATAACTTATAGATATTATAGCTGTTATGGATGTTTCAGCTGAGATCAAACCCAGGCTGTTTTGCAAACATCTTCTTAGCAAATTCATTAACTGGGGTTAATATTTAGTTTGAAAGATGTTTGGCTTCAACCGATAACTTATTTATGAATAAATGAATATATATGAATAATTTTGGGTTAAACTTACTTTCTTCTACTATATTATGATATTTAAGCCTTTTTTTGTAAACACTAATTCAGTTTCACACAATATTACAATTCCTGTGAGACCCTATGTTAGTTCCTTCCTTTTATTGCTGCAACAAAATACTTGAAAAGCAAGCTAAGGCAGGAAGGGATTCTCTTGGCTTACAGTTCCTCCGTCTTTGTGGGGAAAGCATGGTGGCAGACCCATGAGGTGTTGCTCTCACTATATCCACAGTTAGAATACAGAGGGATGAATGATGGGCTCAGCTCGCTTTCTCCTTTGTGATCAGTCCTGTGCCCCAGCCCACGGAGCATGCCAGGCACACTCAGTGTGGGTCTTCCCTCCTCATCCTCAGTTATAACCTAGTGTAGGAATTCCCTCTCCAGAGATACCCAGAGATGTCTTCCTCGGATGACCCTGTCAAGTTAGCAATGAGTAATAATATCATAGACCCCCAGGTTTACTGGGTGGCAGTTCCGCATTTACTTTGTATCCCCCCCCCAATCCCACTCCTCCTCCCTCTTCTCCTCCAATGCCCCTCCCCAGTCCAATGATAGGACCCTAGTCTATCAGGGTCCAATGACCCTAGTCTATCAGGTCTCATCAGAACTGGCTTCTTTGTCTTCCTCTGTGGCCTGGTAAGGCTGCTCCTCCCTTGGGTGGAGGTGATCAAAGAGCCAGCCACTGAGTTCATGTCAGAGACAGTCCCTGTTCCTATTATTGGGGCTTGGCAGCTCAGTGTCTGCATTTGCTTTTTAAGCTAAGAATCATTTCTTTTAAAATTAAAATAAAGGCAGGAGTCTGCCTTTATTACCACCTTCGTAATACAGTAACATTAATCCCCAAGTTCAGACATCATTCTAATCACTAACCTTTCCAGCTAAAACATGTTTTCAAACATTGACACCCTAGTCACAAGACAAGCTAGGGACAGAAAATAGAAGGGAGAAGCAAGTCCATAAAAGGAGTAAGGCGGGGGAAATCTGGATGCCTGAAACTGACAATGCTCAGAATCTTTGAGGCCTGAACTTGTGGGTCTAAACCTCAGCATCTTCATGATGACTGATGTATCCAGTTATCTCCAAAACTAATGTCATCGCAAGTAACCGTTTCATGAGGATTATTTTCTACCTTTGTCATTTAATGGCAAAGAAAATTGAGGCTGAAAGATATTCAGTAAATAACTAGGTTAAGATCACAGCCCATGACAGACAGAGCCAGGGGCAGGCGGTTTGTGTCTAGAATGGGCTTAGCTCTGACTCTGTTGATGGTGAAGCCATGAACCTGGCTCTGCTTGCTGGATTAAGAGTAGCTCAGGACCTTAGATCAGCCATATGCATAGAATGGCTTGAGGGCATTGAATCGTTAGTAGGAAACCTTGCCTGTTGGCTTTCTTATATTAGATGCTTTTGTCCAGTCCAATGTCACAGAGAGAGATGAAGCATGGAAGGAGAAGCAGGGAGTGAGAATCAGAGTTCGGAGACAGCCAGAGACCCAGTCCTGAAGACACAGAACACATGAGGCACGATCAATGAGGGTGAGCTTGCTTTAGCTGAAATGCAAGCCTGGAACTGGAGCAAGAATAAGCCTGCACCTTGCAGCGGGGTTTGGAGCTGAAATGAGTAGGTCAGAGGGAGCTCCGGCCTGCTTTTCTGGCTTCCTTGCTCGGCGTGCACCCTGCTCTTACCTAAACACCCAGATCTTTTTAACCGAGTTTACAGCTAGTTTTAATTGACAGCTTTATCTTAATAAAGTCAGTCCAAGGTGTTCACGGCAACCCAGGCAAGCCCAGCGGGGCCTCGTTCCCGGGCTCCCTCTTCCTAGAGTTGATATGTTTTCCCTCCTTGCACTCCCTGCCTTCCCCTCTCTCCCTGGCCGCGCTGCCTCTGAAGCCATCATTACACTTTAATGTGGCCCTTTCATCAGCGGCAGCCGCGTTCTTCCTTGTGCGATGCTTCATGAAACTGTAAAGAGCCTGCTGTCTGGGATTCCTCAGCTGACTGTCCAAGGGCTTCATTACCTCCTGACCCCTCCTTGCCTGCAGGGCGGGAGTCCAAGGGTAAGGAGCTGAGAGAGAGCAAGGGCAGAGGAGAAAAGAGGGGCTTCAGTTATGTCAGCAGCACTCTGAAAGCATGTCTGCCTACTTCATTGCGGATTTTATAGAGAACCAACTTGCTACGGTTTAACTGGTTGGTTGTGGTAGCTTTTCCAGCATCGTCAACTCACTAAAAATAATTATTATATTTTGAAAATAGTTCAGGCTAGCCTTGAGCTCCCTGTGTAGCTGAGGCTAACTTCCAGGTCCCAAGTGCAGTGACAACCTGCTTGGCCTACCACATCCCTCCCTAACCTTCTGTAGCAATGACCCCTTTGCCACTCTCATGCATATCATCTGTTTGGTTAGAACGCAGAAATTCTCCAGGTGTCAAAGAAGAAATAAAAGAAAATTAAATTAAACAAATAGAAGGAATTGTCAAGACTGTACTATAGACATACACAGTTATCATATTTTTGTATTTTTGTTATCATATTTTTGAATGTCTGACAAGGGGACTCTGGAGGATACAGTATGATACCAACGAGAGAAGAGCATTCTAGAAAGTGATGAGATTTCCCCAAATGGTGATGGTGGTGAATAATGGCTTGTCCAAAGATGTCCAAATCCCAATCCTCAGAGAGCATATGGTGTTTTCAGATATGATTAAATTGAGACTCTTGAGGTGAAGAGATGGTGCAGGATTATCCACATGGCCAAGTACAGATGGTGCCCATAAGATGGGGGTAAGAGTCGGATTCAGGGAGGGAGACACGACCGCAGAGACAGAACTTGGAGTGACATTGGCCATGAGTTGAATCTGTGAATGCCATCCGCCTCTGGGAGCTGGACAATTAAGGGGTTCTCCTCCCAAAACTCTGGAAAAACACGGCTGTGGTTATGACTCTGACCTCTAAGGTTATATAAAATGATAAATCTGTGTTGTTTTTGAGTTATGGCGGTTGTGGTTATGATTGTGGTAGCTGAATGAGAGGGCTACAGTGAGAAACTTCTGGAAGATTATAGAGTGTTAGAGTGTCTAGGGTCCTCGTTTCCTGGACAATTTGCTGTAGTTAACATGTGCAGGCATACATGTGTGCTTGGTTCTAGACCCAAGTGGCCAGACACTCACTGGCTCTCTATTTTCTCATTCTCTCTCCTCTGCTCTCACCCACTTGTAGCCTTGGTCTTTCATGCCAAGCAGTGGGCATCCCTCTCATTTGGAATCTCCTTGCAGATGACAGCTTTGGCTTGCCATCACTTTTGTTTCGCTTTTTTTTTTCATGTCTTTACACAAATGAGGCTCCCTACCTTAAGATGCCGCCTTTCAAATTCTGGGAGTAGGAACAGGTTTTTCCTTCAGCCTAAAGTGACCTTTAGCCTCTGGTTGCTGGACTTGACCCTTTAAAAATGAGAGAGAGAGAAAGAGAGAGAGAGAAAGAAAGAGAGAGAGAGAGAGAGAGAGAGAGAGAGAGAGAGAGAGAGAGACTTTAATGGTATTTTAGGCCCCAATTCCTGGCTTTCGTGTTTTCAGATATTTTTAGATATGTGTTCTCATTCACTCACACATTGACTTGTCTTCATTCTCATTCAGTATGTAGCCTGGTTTGGGACTAAGTACCCACCTAAGTGTGCAAACACAGAACCCCACATGCATGTTTCGGAGGAGGAGGAAAGGAAGAGGGAACAGGTGAGGGCATCTGAAGGGCACAGACCTCAATAGAAGGGGGGGGGGGCGCTGGATGGTTACCGGGCAATCTGTGTTCCCAGACATTACCTGCAATTTTCACTATAACGTGAATTTTACTCTTAAATCATAGCTGATCACGTAAAGACGTTCTTTGAGCATAGATGAGGTGCTTGGTGTTAGATAATAAAAGACCTGACGGCGTTCGTCTATTTGCAGTCCCCCTGAATACCGAAAGCAACATGCAGGCACGGATATCAGATAGCAGAACAGTATAGAATTATTTGGTTCTAAATGACATGGCATAAGTTTGGGGTCTTAAGACCCACTTTGGGATTGCATCCTGCCTTCAGAAGGCTCATTTAACTCGACTCAAACCTTCTTAAAGATAATGCCTCAAAACTGAAGTCAGGAGCTGAGGAAATGTTCTCTAAAGATCTTTAGTTCTCACTCTGCAGGGCCTCCTTCTCTGTGATTCCGGTTGGGGCCAGGAAGCCCTCTTGGGACCCCAGACAGGGGGTTACAGTATGTGGCCTCCTCAGATGTGTTGGCTTTCTTTAGATCCAGATTCCCATGTCACCGAACGGTAAGGATGGTAAGTATCTTTCTCCAGACTCCCAGACTGAGATCTGGGACCTTGGTTTAGGCTTACCATCAAACCGAGAGAGTCCATTTTCCAGCACAGGACTTAGCCCATTTGGGCCTCAAAATTAATGATTTGTGACTAGAACATAAATATTGTCATGAGTTTAAAAAAATAGTTCCCAACTTTTCTGCTCTTTGCAAATCCTGACAGTTCATTTCGGTTTCTAATTATACTCCAGCTTCTCATTATATTATCTTTGAAACAAAATGCAAAAAAAGTAATAACTTATGAAATTATTGGACTTACCACACTAACGAATGTGTGTTCAGTTTGCACAATAGACTTCTCGCCTAAGCTTAATTTTTTACTTCAAAGATTTATGTTTGAACCCAACTTGTTTTAATGAGTAGTATCATGGCAAGCATTAATTATAGTGCCTGGTGTTCCCATTGTAATTCTCACCCCCCAAAAAATGTGAAAACATCTTTTAAATTTAGTAATCTATAATTCAGCCTACCCCAGAAGCTGGGCAGCAGAATTTAGATCTTACAGGAATGCTTGGAGGTCTGGAGAGACAACAGACAGCAGCAGCGAAAACAAGGCGCCCTTTTCTCCTCCTTGTTGGGAAATATCTGCATCCCTCTAGGCAAAGCAGCCCTGTTCCTAAGACCAACTGTAATGATTCCTCCTAGGCTCTGTGAATGTGTGGGCACTGTTGCGAGCCTGGGGGTAAACACTTTCCCCCTGGTTTTGATTTATAATTTCATTAGCTGCAAAATCAAAGGCTGGTTTTCCCTTTGTTTTGTTCTCCGGTGTTAAGATGCCGGGCGGGCGGGCAGTGATGTCTGCGTGATGCTTCTCAGGTGGGGCTTTGTTTCTGAAGCTCTTGGCTGCAGCTGTGCTGGGTTGCCCTGCTGGGCCTGCCTCCCTTACTCTCCCTGCAGCTGTGCGGATTGAACCTGGCAGGGTGGATTAACTCCCAGGCTCCCTTGCTACTTTTGTGTCTAGCCGTAGTGAGCAGCAAGAGATGCTTGAAGTGCTGGGAGGATGGAGACTGGGGAAATCCCAGGTGTCTCCTGCCTTCTCCCTTTGGAGATTGACTGGAACTTCCTTGTAGGGCCTATCTTCCCCAGATCCCCATAAAAGGGGAGGGATGTCAGAGCCATCCTGCAAGTGATATAACAATGATATCAGGTCTTGTGGGGATGCTGAGCCTGTGGTCCTGCACATGTGTAGGAAGCCCTGGTGACTCTGCTTACAGTGGGACCAACCTAACTGCAGTTTTGAAGGTCTTTAAGCATGAAAGGGCATTCTGACTGCCGGCAGACTTTAGCCCCCAAGATGTAGCTGTAATTTTCCTTGGTTATCTCCCATCTATCCTCTTGTCTACAGGATGTCTGGGATGGTCCCTTTACTGGATAAGCAGAAGCTTTTGTAGAAGCCATCATTACCCACAATTAAATCTGCTATAATTTGATGTGTTACAAGAATGTATACAGGTAACAAAGTATCATGTGCATTATCAGGAGGGCGCTTCCTGGCTGTTAGTTGGAGCTAGCTGAGACTGGTTTTGGTTGATTTTTTTTTTTTTTTTTTGTACAGCTCCATTTTTCCTATTATCTGGTCAGCTTAGCTGGCTCAGACCCAGCTTCAAGCTCTCTCATTTACCTCCCTGGGTGTCCTGAGTGTTCTGGGCCTTGCTGTTTTCATCCTAACATGTATATTAGCCATAATGCTAGTGGCTTTCCACTGAGGCTGTTTTCTTGCCAGCTTTGATTTCTGTTTGGTGTCCTGGCAGCTCTTCCTTTGATACCAATTCTGTGTTATTAAGAGTCTCTGTGTTACCTGTATGATGTGATTCCTGATGTTCAAATTAAACCTGGACAGTACAGATATCATTTCCTGGGATGCTTTCCAACAGAACGAATCGATCTCTTTGTGAAAAGTTCTGAAATTTAAAGTTTGTAAAGTCAAAGTTTAGAAGATTTACCACATTTTAGACCTCAAGGAAGAGGAAATGATAGCTATCAATTTGTAACAATATCACCAGTATACCAACAAGCTGATGAATTATTTTATATCCCGCTGTAAAACAAGACATGTTAATTACATGGACCAATGGAGTTCTCTGTTGTCTACCTTGGATTTACAACATTCATAATTGGGGAGGCATCCAATGGGGTATAAAGCAGTAGCTCTAAAATAGATTAATGGAAACACTTAAACACTTACACGCACTAGCGTCACATCTCTGCCCTTATTTGAGGCAGGCATATTTAGATAGGCTGGGAAATAAGTGCACGTGATTTTTCTACTTCAAGAAAATTGTCTCTCCTGGCTCAATTAGCTGCATGACAGGTAAGGGACCTGTGCTCATCCAGCTTAGGGGAATTATAAACACTAACTTGGCTAATAGTTTCGCAGGCTGGGAAGTCAAGATGGGATTCTAAAGTCGTAGGAGCCTTTGGGCCTTGTCACAACATGGCAGAAGGACAAGTGAGCATGTCCGAGACAGGTGCCCACTCTTGTGGTAACTCCCCAGTAACGGCATTAATCTATCCCGTGGCAGGGCCCTCATGACATCATCCCCCTAAGGTCCTGTCTCTTAATATCATTTCAGTGACAATTAAATGTCAATGGTGAGTTCTGGAGGGGCAGGATTAGAATCAAGTGTTGTCTCCATTTCCATAGTCAGGCAGAGATCTGCAGTGAAAGCGCTTCTGGACTTGAAGTCATAAACCATGGGTCTTACCTGAGCTTGGATACCCCAGAGGCAGGATGTGGAGAGATTTATTAAGAGAAGTGTCTGGAAGGAAGTGAGGGAACAGGACAAAGCTGGAGCCAAGGTGATGTTTCAGTCCACTTGACTGTATAGAGGGCTATGGAGTTTGGTTGGTGCCTCAGAAGCCCTGCCTGCTGGTAAGTGTCTTGTACCACCATAGTTGCCAGCCACTCATCTCGGACAATCCCTGGAGAAATGTAAATAACCCTTGTACATTTTTGTCCCCAGAGACAGTTCTCTGGCTAAAAGTCCAGCTATAAGCTTCTAGTAGTGACATCTATAGATACTGAGATATCAAAAGCTGACCTAATAAAGAGAGCTATTGTGCAGCGATGCCATCTCTGAGCCAATGTCAACATTTTTATCCTCTGTCTGCGTAGATGCCTTTGGGTGATGAGATAGACAGTAGGAGCAGCAGGCTCTAGACTCATCCATTGTTGAATACTCCCTCAGGAAGAGGTGCATCTGATTCATTCAGATGTCCACCCTATCCCCCATGGAATCAGATCTTAGACCACGAGAAGGTTGGGTAGAAGCCACGTGCACCTGATATGACTACCATCTTAGAGCTTTTGTGAGATTCCTCAATGCCTATGCTGGTGGTCGGGTTCTGTGTCAAGGAAGTGCATAGGCTGTGTATTCTTTGATCTGGGAACTTGCAACCTAGCACAGTAAGTATTTTAAAGGGATGGTTTTCATAAGGAGAACATGGAAAGAGTTATTAATATGGCCTAGAGAAATCCTAATGGTATTCAGAAAGGAGGAGGTAATATTTGTATTAACAATTAAAAAATAAATGAGTTTTCAAAATATAGATTGTCCAATAGAAAGCGTGCTCACAGGAACAGCAGAAGTCAGGGGAGCTTAGAGACAGCAGAGAACACGGCATGAATGACAATGGCAGGAGCTTTAGTAGTGTGCTGGTAACACTGGTGTGAGAATGGCAAAAGAGTGTGGAGAATTGAGTAAGCCTCCATGGAAGGGCCCTGTGCTGTTTGCTCAGCAGTTTGGATCAGTGGGCATTTCTTACACAGATCAGGATGTCAGCATCCTGAGGACACTGAACCCAACATGAGGGAAGAGGCCAGGCTGTATGGGAAGGAAGCTCTCAGAACCTTGCCCTGACTTCTAGATCAGAAGACTGAACTTGAAGGAACCTTACCCACCACTCTCAGAGATGGTTCAAGTGAACTTGATCTTGCCTCCCAGTGCAATCTGATTAGGTAAGGTCAGTTCTAACTGGAGCATCAAGGGATAAAATGAGCTCAGATGGGGCAAATGTGGGAAGCCTCATGGCCTTGCTCTTCATATACCAGGTGAAAACTCCAGAGTTGTGTGAAACTGTATGCAGTTCAGCTTAGGCTGTGCAAGATCTGTACAAGAGTATAAAACACTTCTTCCCAAATGCTTTTATTCTTCAGCCATATAAATGATATGGACAACATCTCAAATGTCACCTGTGAAATTTATTTTATAAAATGGTGGGTTTTTATGAGTCCATTTAATGGGGGCTGTTATTCCTGTTCCCATCATTAAGCAAGGTGCTGAAATCAGTATAGTTTGCATTCAGGAAGTATATGGGTGAGGCAGGGTAAGAATGTATTGAGTCTCTACTTAGATGGGGCTGATAAAGGGAAATGAGAGTCCTGTGTTCAGGATGATGACAATGGGAAATAAAACCAGAAGAGTCTCCTCTGGGGAAGAGCTAATATCTGTCATTCACAGTCTCACATTAACTGTGGCAATCCAGAAGTCTTGGAACCAGTCATGAAGGCAAGAGGCTCTTCTGCACCCTACTGATAACTGCCACCTCCTCCTCCTTCACTACCATCACCTCCTTTTTCCCTATTACACCTCCTCTTTCTCCATCACCACCTCCTGCTCCATTACTACCTCTTCCTCCTCTATCACATCCTTCTCTTCCTCCATCATCACATCCTCTTCTTCCATAACCACCTCCTACTCCATCACTACTACCTCCTGTTCCATCACCACCACCTCCCTCTCCATCACCACCTCCTCCTCCATCATCACCACCTCCTTGTCCTCCATCATCACCTCCTCCTTCATCACCACCACCTCCTCCTCCATCACCACCTCCTTCTTCTCCATCACCACCTTCTCCTCCTCCACTGCCACCTCTTCCCCCATCACCACCTCCTCCTCCATCACTACCTCCTCCTCCATCACCATCTCCTCTATTGCCTCCTCCTCCATCACCACCTCCTCCTCTATTATCATCACCTCCTTCTCCTCCATCACCACCTTCTCCTCCATCACCACTTCCTTCTCCATCGCCACCTTCTCCTCCTCCATTGCCACCTCTTTTCCCATTATCACCTCCTCCTCCATCACCATCTCCTCCATCACCACCTTCTCCATCACCACAACCTCCCCCTCCATCACACCCTTCTCCATCACCTCCTCCTCCATCACCTCCTCCTCTTCCATCACCACCTTCTCCTCCATCACCACCTTCTCCCTCTTCATTGCTACCTCTTGCCCCATCACCAGCTCCTCCTTCATCACCACCACCTCTTCCTCCATCACCATCTCCTCCATCACCACCTCCTCTTCCATCACAACCTCCTCTTCCATCACCTCCTCCATCACCTCCTCCTCCATCACTTCTTCCTCCATTACCTCCTCCACCATCACCTCCTCCTCTTCCATCACCACCTTCTCCTCCTCCATTGCCACCTCTTTCACCACCACCTCCTCCTCCATCATAATCACCTCCTCTTCCCTCACCACCTCCTCCTACATGACCACCTCCTTCTCCATCACCAATTCCTCCTCTATCACCTCTTCCTCCACCAGCTCTTCCTCCTCCTTTCCTCTTGGCCCTCCTCTTGCCTCTGCTCTTTCACCAGCTCCTTAAATCCCCCTTCTCTTCCTTTATTAATTTGGTCCCTAAACTAGTGAGGCCAATGGTTTGAGAGCAGCAGAATAGCAGGGCAGGCATAAGGTAGCAGGGGAGATATTTCTGGATAGAGGCAGATGACTTGGGGATATGCTAGAATTATCTATGAAGTTTCTGTTCAAGCCATACATCTCTCTTTTTGTATCAGTGGGGATGCTAATATGCCCTCCTAGGGCAAGGGGGAAGTGGCTTGTGGGCTTCTGAATCCTGAAGAATACTCTTCCTCTTAGGCAGGCTGGGAGCAAGAGCCCAGAGCATCTCTACTGCTTCGTGTATCTGGAATACTGGGATGAATCTTTTTCTAATTTTAGATTAGTCATGGCACCCTGCAAACTAACTCCCAGTATTTATTTATTGACTCACTTAGGGTTTATAATAAATTTTAATTAATGACAGCATGATTAAAATAAATGTCACTGCAGCAAGTCGTAGGCTTATATGGTAGATTGTTCTGTCAACATTGTTTCTGTTATGGCAAATGGAGCAAAAGGAGGAGGAGGATTCCTGAATGTTTATTGTGACTTCCTGTCATAAAGACATTCCCGGTGTTTGGAGTCACGTTGAAACACCCACAGTTATGAGTGGGTAATGATGATATGAAAGAAAAATGACAGTTACCAAGTACTCTGTGCTTTCAACATTTGTGGGTCAGCAGGATTCGTGAAAGGAAGCGATTAATATCTTATAATGAATCTTTAAAATGAAATAGTTCAGAACAAATGTATAGCTTATTGTCATTGAGATAATTTTTTTATTTTTTCATTTTCTCAGCTAAGTTTAGAAATACTTAGTGATAGAAAAAAAGAAGGCATGAATGTATTACCATTTCATCGAATTACTTTCTCTCTTTCTTTTTAAAAAAGATTTATTATATATACAATATTCTGTCTGCATGTACACCTATTCTCTAGAAGAGGGCACCAGATCTCATTATAGATGGTTGTGAGCCACCATGTGGTTTCTGGGAATTGAACTCAGGTCCTCTAGAAGAATAGCTGGTGCTCTTGACCTCTGAGCCATCTCTCCAGCCTCTCCCCCCACCCCAATTATTTTCTCTTAAAGATGTTTTTAATTCAGCTTATTACTTGAATGTTTAAAACTCACAAAGTTCTGAAAGAGGGTTCAGTGGTCAAAGCCACTTGCCTCCAAGGCTGATGACTCGATTCCAAGGATTCTCATGATGGAAGGAGAGAACAGTCTTTGTCAAACTGTCCCCTGATTTCCACATGGCACTATAACATGCTATAACATACATGTACCCCTTCCCTTCCCAACAACTAACTAACTAACTAACTAACTAACTAACTAACTAAAGCTAGAAAAAAATTTAACATGCTAAGGTAGATATTTTTAGAGGTAATTAAGACCCTGCTAAGGTAAACCAATGTGCAGGGACAGTGAACAGTTTGCCATTTTACTTTCTTGTTCTCTGGCTGTCTATATTTTGAAGTCAGAATTTTAATGTTTTTCAGTATATGTTTATACATTCACATTGATTTTTTTTAACCAGGTAAGTGTTATTTATTGCTGAGCCAAATAACAGGCTGTGGTTGCTTTAGTTTTGTTTAATGACCATCCTCCCCAATTCTTCTTCTTCTTTTTTTTTTTAAATAAGCTACTGCCTCGCTCATTGATTTGATCCAGTTTACTCCTTTCACATCTCCAGCTCAGCTCTGCCCAACCTTCCATTTGAAAAACATTTCTTGAAGTAGTTCTGATAATTAAGCCCACCACCTTCTTCTCCATCACCAACCACCTCTTCCCCCATCACCACCTCCAGTCTTCCTTCGTGGTATCTGTAGCCTCTGTTGTCTGTCTCACTCTGGGCTGATGGAGAATTGGCCTATGCTGGATCTGTTTACTTCAGTTTCTTTGTGTAGGAGCCCATTGTTGTGCTTCAAACCCGGAGCAAGCAGCTCCAGGTTCTCCCAGCATCCCTTGGTCCCTGGGACCTGCTGCAGGGCGTGGCTAGCCTACCCCGGTTCTCTACCCTGAACTTTCCAGCACAGGGGCAGGGGATTCCCCTCTCACTTCACTATATAATCCAGACATTTTGGTTCCCCTCTCTCTGCTCTTCTCTCTCT